>JAAGKR010000625.1:142081-176842 GCA_011419295.1 Clarias macrocephalus | reverse complement strand
CCAATTAGCCTATTGTGCATTGACTGGAGGTACGATTTGAACCCACAACTCTAGAGGTGTGAAGTGACAGTGCAAACCACTAAACCACCATGCCACCTAGTACTATTTCTATTTATTAAGTAATAACAAAAATCTCTCTCTCTGTCCTTAGCAGTGGTTTCCTAGCAAATATTTATGAAGGTCTGATTCACACAGTCTCCTCTTAACAGTTGTTCTAGAGACGTGTCTGCTGCTAGAACTCTGTGTGGCATTGACCTGCTCTCTGATCTGAGCTGCTGTTAACCTGCGATTTCTGAGGCTGGTGACTCGGATGAACTTATCCTCCGCAGCAGAGGTGACTCTTGGTCTTCCTTTCCTGGGGCGGTCCGCATGTGAGCCAGTTTCTTTGTAGCGCTTGATGGTTTTTGTGACTGCACTTGGGGACACTTTCAAAGTTTTCCCAATTTTTCGGACTGACTGACCTTCATTTCTTAAAGTAATGATGACCACTTGTTTTTCTTTACTTAGCTGCTTTTTTCTTGCCATAATACAAATTCAACCTCTTTGAATGAGAAGGTGTGTCCAAACTTTTGGTCTGTACTGTATTTTGTTAAATAAATAATAGCAAGGTAAAAAAAAATTCTATGCTGTTTTTCACCTAAGGTTGTATTTGCCTAATACTGAGACCCGCTGTGATCAGATGATGTTAGCATATGTTTTTACGCAAAAAAAAAAAAAAAAAAAAAACATTGAATTAAAAGAGGAGGCACTAACTTTTGAAAACATACAAATAAGCAGATATTTTAAATTTTTAGCATAAATGTAATTGTGTAAAGCACAAGGAACATTTTAATGAGATTGTGTACTAGGTTATCTCTGTTCATTTCTAAACAGTAGCTGTAGTTCCTCTGGAAGGAGAAGAAGAGTACCAGAAGGAGAGTCTGGCAGCATCATGGCTCAGTAAAAAGCTCTGCAAGTGCTCACAGTAGGAACTACTAAACTCCACAGATTATTCACATTTTCAACATGTCTAGCTCTGTACCACCATCATGTGGTTGAAACCCTCATTGGGCTTGTAATGGCAGCACAACCTTTGGAAGGAAACACACACACACACACACACACACACACACACACACACACACACACACACACACACACACACACACACACACACACACACACACACACTTTATCATGAGGGGCTGAATGAGCGAAATGTGAATGTCCCTCTGGAAGCCCAAGCAGTCAGTGAAGTGTCTGTACTAAATACCAATACATTACAGCTTGGCACCTCAAATTTTTAGCACAGCAGCTCTTTAAATGGATTACACTGCATGCATTAGGAATGCTAATTGAAAAATATATATATACTTCAGCAAATTGTGATACAGATATGGTGCTTTTATAAGGCACCAATGCAAATAAAAGTGCTGGCATCTGTTGCAGTTTGTGAAAATCTGCATTCAATTACCATTTGTGTACATAATACTCTAAAAAACAATAACTATGCTGTTCCTCTGAGAAAATGTTCTTTCCCATGGTAACTGTAAAAGCAAATGCAAACAAACTAACATAGAAGGACGGATATTTTTGCAGAAATTTGAATATAAACCTTGATGGCATTTCATTCACTGGAATTATCCAGTCCTATAGTCCTGTTTAAAATTAAAACATTCCTTCAACTGAAAGATCAATTTTAAATAGCATGGCATTTTTGTGTGTGTGTGTGTGTGTGTGTGTGTGTGTGTGTGTGTGTGTGTGTGTGTGTGTGTGTGTGTTTATTCTGTTCCTACCAGGAATTATTTCATAATGTTTCATTTCTTTCAAAAAGTAAGGAGAAAAAAAAAGTCCTTGACATCTTTATATACAAGTAACACAAACACAGTATCATCTTTTTCTTTTGTTTTTACTGGCCATAGCTATTTCTCTTTGAATCCGCAAGGCATGCTATGCTGAGATTAAGTTCTTTTATGGTTTCAAGGGTAATCCAGGAGAGGTATGTAGCAAGAGCAAAGGCTTGCATCCCATCCTTTTCATTCCAATGGCTCTGCGGTCAAAGGCAAAATCAGAGGCACAGACTATATGCCTCAGCCATGGCAGCCTGCTCCTGAAAGAACAGAGAAACATTTGTGAGAAGAATCAGTTGAAGCAGGCTTACGTAATACAAACACAATTACCGACATTAAGCTCTGATGTCTGGAAGTGCAGCCAAGAGCAACACGCTACTGCCTTTTCACTGCAGTCCTGATGTTCAGCATGCAAGCGGCCTCTGTATGTGCCAGGGCCGAAAACAGGAAAAGAGAGATTAAAAGGGATTTCGCTCAAAGCATCCAGCATATTGGCATGTGCTAAAAGAATCTGTTCATCATTGGAAGATGACCTTTAGATGCCAAAAATTTACCATTTGATGGTTTATTAACATTTACAAATGCTGTGGTTATACCAATAATAAAAGAAAAAAAAGATTGCACACGGTGAAATGTTCACTGGATTGAAATTTAATAAGACAATCAAGAATGTCTGACCATCTGAAAATAATAAGACTATTACTTGTTTAGTCTCATATTGAAATAAGAAACAATGCTTACACATAGCTACTTCAGTTCTATAAGGTTACTAACACAGACCAGACAAGAATGCATTTTTAGCATAGTCTCCATGTATTTGGATAATGTATCTGGTAAATAGACTTACCTGCTTTAGTTTTAGCTCTGTACTCCAGAACACCAAAATTGACAGGAAACAATTAGCTGAGTTAAATATGCAGAATTGCATGAATTCTGCACTGACTGAAGATGAACAATCATAGTGATGCCTTTCAGGTGTCTGTCATCTTCACTAAGCATCCAAATTGTAGTTAAGATTAATTGCTTTTTCCCATTTTAGCTATGTCTGATAATAAGGAAAGGGTACATGTTATAATAATAATAATAATAATAATAATAATAATAATAATAATAATAATAATAATAATAATACATTTTAATGATTGAAGTGCGTTTTTAGTCACCCAGTGTTACTGTCCAAAATTCGAACAAGCAATAAACAATTAACATTAAGACAACATTAACAGTAAAACAATATTAGATAAAACAATTGACAGAGTATCATGATAAAGTCATATGGAGATTTGAGTGAAGTCTCACATCATGTGGGATAAGCGCGTATGTATAAATGGGTTTAAGACGTGATTTGAATGTGGTTGGATGGCCAATATTACAGATGCTTACTAAAAGGGAATTTCAGAGATGAGGAGCAGTGTGACTAAAGGCTCTAGAGCCCTTGGTGGTTAAGATGACTGGTGTAAAGAGGAGCCTTGATCAGGAAGAGCGAAGAGTGCGAGAGGGCCTGTAAAACTGTACGAGGAGGAACAAGATTATGGGGCGCTTCAGAAGTCAGGAAGAGAATTTTCTATACAATATTTGATAGGGAGCCAATGTAGTTGTTGAAGGGTGGGGTAATGAAATGCATAATGGTGATTCAGCAGCAGATTCCTGTATTTCTTCACTACAAGACACATTGGATCCACTACAATTTGCATACAGCCCGAACCGCTCTACAGATGATGCCATCTCTCATCTACTCTCTCACCTGGACACTAGAAGGGGGAATTATGTTAAAATGCTCTTTGTCGACTACAGCTCAGGATTTAATACCATAATTCCCTCCACGCTCACCACCAAGCTGGAGCACCTGGGCCTCAGCTCATCTCTGTGTCAGTGGATCTCCAACTTCCTAACTGGCAGACCACAGACAGTAAGGATGGGCGGTCATGTCTCAGCCTCCCTCACTCTCAGTACTGGAGCCCCCCAGGGTTGGGTTTTGAGCCCCCTGCTGTACTCTTTGTACACCTATGACTGCATAGCCACTACAAACTCCACCACCATCATTAAGTTTGCTAACGACACGGTCATGGTGGGCCTGATCTCTGACAACGATGAGACGGTCTACCTGGAGGAGATTGGAAATCTGGAGAACTGGTGCCAGAGGAACAATCGCCTTCTGAACATCAGCAAGACAAAGGAGTTGATAGTGGACTTTAGTACTAAGCAGGAGAGGAACTACCAGACCCCCCGCCATCAATGAGAGACCAGTGGAGAGAGTGGACAGCTTCCGATACCTCTGTGTTCACATCACGCAGGACCTGTCATGGTCCTGTCACATCAACGCCGTGGTGAAAAAGGCCTGGCAGCATCTCTACCACCTCAGACGCCTGAGAGACTTTAGACTGCCCTCTGAGGTGCTTAGGAACTTATACTCCTGCACCCTAGAAAGCATCCTGATGCGAAACATCTCAACCTGGTTCGGGAATAGCACCATGCAGGACAGGCGAGCCCTACAGATGGTGGTTCGATCAGCTAAACGCATCACCTGTACCAAGCTCCCTGACCTTCAGACGATCTACAACAAGCGGTGCTGGACCAAGGCCAGGTAGATAGTGAAAGACCTCAGCCATCCCAACAATGGACTGTTTTTGGAGTATTTAATTTACTATATATATTTTTCTATTTTTATTAAATATCTTTAACTTCTTTATATTTATCTTATTCTCATATTTTATTTTATTTAAATTTTTATTCTTATTGCTATTATGTAAATAAGTGTTTATTTTTAAATCTCTTATTTCTTTTTTGTTGTAATATTGTAGGTCAACAGCAGTCATATAAGCATTTCACTTCATATCATACTGTGTATGACAAATAAAATTTTAATTAGAATTTTATTTGAATTTGGATACGTTAAAGTTTATGGTGGAGCTTTTGTGGTAGACCAGTAAAAAGTTTATTTATATTTTTGGCTATCTAAATATGTCACCTTCTTGTCACCTTGTTCACCACCTACAAGATTATGCAATATTACATGAGCAGCATGGTGGTCACGTTCCATGTAAAGTTTCTTGGACTTCCACTGCATTCTCCAGTTTTCTCCCACATTGTAAGTGGATTGGCTGTTAAAAGTGCTATATTTTAATTGACTGTGCAGTTGAATCGCTCGTTTTTATTGGTTGATTCAATTAAATCAACCAGTTTTAAATTCAGAATAGATGCACACTTAATAATATAAACTTAATAATGTGGGTAAAAGAAACAAATGTTGTTGAAAAAAAGTGTATAAGAATAGGAAAAAATGGGGAAAAAATATAATATTTTTTGTGTGCGCGTGTGTGTGTTATTTTTTTTTTAAAGGATGGTGCAATAGGGTTACCTACTGGACTGTAGTAGAAGTGTAGTCATTTTAAATGGGACAAAACATTTAACCAACCAATAACACAGGTTTTACAGCATTTCAATATTTCTTAAATACCTTTTTTTTTCTTAATACATCAAAACCTGTAAGTAATATAGTTTCTTAAAATAATTCAAACAATAAACGTTAGTGGTATCAAATTGCTGTTCCCCAAAATCAAATCAACAGGCTATATATATGTTTTTACCATAGGATTATTTTGATGAGTAAATGCACAATTAGTGATTGGAAATTAGTCTGTTTCTGTAATCAAAAAAATGGAGAACAAAAACATGCACATAAAATATATCCTGAAATATAGAAATAAACTTCATATCCTAACTGCCTAGTCATCATTACTGTACAGTAGGCTGTGCCACATTGAGCCAAGAATGTGGGAAGCGGGGAATCTTGAATAAATTCATTCAAGACTTAAAGCAGATTTTTTTTTCTGGCTGTAACTAGGAATGACAAGCCAGTCTGTATGTACATTTTTAATAGCATTTCTTAAATTGTACACATTTGTAAAAAAAAAAAAAAAAAAAGGAAAAGGAAAAAAATTTAAGAATGTCTACTATCACTAACAATGTGTGTCCTTGGAACAGAAGAAAATGAAAAGATTAAAAAATGTTTTATTAGTATAGTCACATAAATACTCTAATCTAATTGGTTAGAAGGTGTTGATTTTCTATAGATTTGGCAATAAGACAACCATCACTAATAACTATTTTAAAAAAATGTGTGTGTAATTGTTAATGTACTGAAGTATTTATGTAGCGTTATTAAAATAGAGCACTGTACTGAAGTCAAGCAACTCACCTAAGATGTTTTGTCAAACAGAAAAGTTTTCAAGAGTTAGTGCTTTGCATTCCACAGTAACGTGACTATTTATTTAATGATTTATATTTGGTACAATATTGAAGTTCACAGGTGCTTTAATTTTTATTGCACCAAAGACAAACCACTCTACAGTCTTCTCCAGCTCATCCTAAAGATTTTCAATGAGGTTAAGGTCAAAACTTTGTGTTGGCCAATTTATGTCTTAAAATGACTCCTCATGCTCCCAGTAACATTCTTTCAAAATTTGAGTCCTGCAGTATATCCATGCAATCAGGGAGGGGGAAAATATCCTTTGATGGATTCAAAAACATTAAGTTAGTCAGCTCATTTCATTTTAATGTCACATAACATTGCTGACCAAGGCTTGTACAATGGGCACTATGCATGATGGGTGCATAGTGCACTTAACCTCATACATTTTTTTCATACACTTTTCTTCTGTTTTAATAATGCATTGGACAGTTTTTAATCAATTTGCAAATTAAAGAAATGTGAATTGTAATTAAAGTAATGAGAAGTTCCTCATTGCATCAGTTAGGGTTAAAATAATTGTTGCCACCTGAAACACATTAATCACTGTAATAGATATACGGTACACTTAAAGGCTTTTAAGTGTTTTTTTATTCAAAATGGTGCTTTTTGTCAGACAGTGTTTTTCCCCCCTCATTCCTTGAATAAAACACAATTCCTTGATCATCAACAACCATATCACCCTTAAGCTTAATTTCTTTTTCTGTTAAAATTCTGTGTTAATACTCTGTGTATCAGTATCTACTATGATTTGATATTATAAAATCAAGGACAGTCTGGTCTCTCTGGCAAAACATTCGGATAGTCACTGTAGTTTAAAAGCACAAGCTCAGCTATGCACTGCTTTACTTTGTATTTATGCTTTTTTTTTTTTTGCATTGTCCATATTATTATGCAACAGGTGTCACAGTAATGATATTAAAGGATGAAACAGAAGGAAAATCTTTGGCTCTGTGTGCACATACTTTTTCTGCCCTCTGTCCAGTCCTATGGAAATGAAAACAAGGATAAACCTACATGCCTTTTCCCCATGCTCAACTTGACCCTTCTTTTTACAAAACCTATGTACTGTATACCTCCTGGGTTGCATTTTGGAGAAATAGAGATCATTTTGGGGCCTGAAAATTTTTAAACAAAGCCTGAAACAAAGAAATTAATTAAAGATTAATTTTAATGCCAATATTGTATACTGCTTTCATAGTTAATTTTGAAACAAATATGTTAATTTAATATGATGGGTTGTTTGGATTACTTGCTTGGGTATGGTGTGGGGCAAATTTGTTCTCTGAATTCATATAACATAAAATAATCTACAACTCTTTTTGTGATTAAAACCAGTTACCTCCTCTAAATGTATTTAAACTGTTCATTGATTAGATTTTTTAATAATATAATTATTATATTATATGTATTATAATTTATATTTTGTTTATTCTAAGAACTATTAAAAAGATATATTAAAAGGCAGAAAAGAGCTGAACGTTCTCCCATAATACACGATACAATACATCATGACGACTCACACAGAAATAAGAGTCAAGCACATGCTGAACCAAACCACTTGTTGGATTGGATTTTTTTTGTTGTTGTTGTATTTTTTACGGACTGACACTAAAATACTACAGTGAATCCAACAAGTGGTTTGGTAATACATATTGTATATTATGCAACTGTATTTCATGTACAAAAGACAGGAAGTCATATACTTAATACAAAAAATATTCTATATATTAAAATTTATGATTTCATAAACAAATGAACAAAAAAACACAACAGTTTTACAAACAAAATACTTGAGACTTGAGAAGTGTAGAAAATCAGCCCCATCCATGCCAGGTGGAAAAGTACCCTAGACTCAGTAATGTAGAGTCGCTACTTTTCTGCACTACATAGGTTTCACCAGCAGATGTCACCCATGTGTATGATGTATGGTCACCAAGCATGGGATAATTTACATTTTATCATTTGACTATTGATGAAACCTGGAGTCTAAAAATAGAAATGTAGTGAAATAAAACAAACGAGTTCTATTTCACTACATTATGAAAATCCTTGAGACAAAGTACATAAATCGACCAATGCATGCAACCATCTGTGAGGTGACAGTAAACAAAAACAAGATTTGAGCCTCAAGCCTATTAGGCAAAATGTGAATTTGAGTTAGACCAAATTGTTGTAACAGCACACAAATCATCAAAAGTCTGCGTATATCTCATTTGTGGACCAATTTAGAGAAGTGTTGGAATTTGCCAATTTGTACAACATAGACTCCACTTGCAATCGTAAAGTGTAAAGACGTGAATTAGGGTTATAAAATAATGGCCGTACTATATATAAAAATCTATCAAATAGAAACACTTAGAAGAACCTAACCGATTGATTACTGGATACAAATTAACAAACAAACAAAAAATCTGCGCCGTTTGTGTTCAAAATATATGGTTGTGATAGTCATAGTCTGTCATAGTCTGAAATCATCACTTACTTATTGTCTATATTGCTTTATCCTATACACAGGGTCACAGGGGCCTGGGGAATTTTCCAGGTGACTTAAGGCATGAGGCATGGACAGGGTGCCAATCCATTGCATGGCACACACACACATACACACACTCGCACGCTCATTGACACATTATGGGCAATATGGGACCACCAATTAGCCTAATCTGTGTGTCTTTGTACTGTGAGAGAAAACCGGAGTCCCCAGTGGAAACCCGCCAAGCACAGGGAGAATGTGCAAACTCCATGCACATAGACTTAGGGTGAGAATCCAACCCTAGAGGTGCAAGGTTGATCATTCATTTCAAATCTATGCTCTGAGAGCCCCCTAGAGGCCAGGGCCTTAGGACACAAACCAAGTAATGAATACATACCAGAGCCTAATTTTTTACCACCATTACCATGGCAATTACTAAGCATGAAAGAACAAACACATTGAATGTATCACATAGAGCCTGTTTTTTTTCCCTTTAGCTTTATATTGACCTCTTGCCTGCTCCCAAATCTAAATGAAAACCTTTTAAATTGTGAATTCTGTTGTGTCCTGTGGGATCTCAGTCCACATACCTGTAGTCTTCACCAAATGCAGTGTAAACCGTTCTGCCAAGCTTCCTAAGGGTGTTTTCACATATGCTGCATTTAGTTTGTTTGAATTGAATCCTGGTGTGTATATGTCTTTGGTGTGGTTTGTTTGGCCAGATGAGGACACCACCATAAGCTTAATTGGCTTGCAGTGAGCAAGCATTTTGTTCCTGAATAGACCCATCTGCATGAAACAAACTGTGGGGCACAACACCAGGCTGCTAAACTGAGTTACCAGATGCAAACTGGGGCAAATGATGAATAAACACAATGCATTAACAAATGGTGGGTGAAAACAAAAATATTTTTCGTTTGTCATTCATATAATCATCTAGGAGTCAGCTGAAGGTTGTTTGTGCTCAGTAAATTTCTATGCACTTAGCATATATGGGCATTCCTTCCTCACATTTCCAGTCAGTTTGAGATTTGAAGTCTGTTCTTTGTGTTTTTGAATTGGTTTTTTCTGGGTTCTTCGATTTCCCCTACTATCAGGTAGATGGAGCGTGTATGCTAATTCTCCTCATGACATCCCATAAGTGAGAACCTGGAATAAAATCCGGAATCACCACAACTACAAACAGAATTTAGAGATAAGGAGAGAGAGAGAGAGAGAGAGAGAGAATGATGATGAGGATGACGATTGGGTAATATATAAATTAGGTATTTTCACTCAAGCCTGAATAAAATAGGAGGGTTGTGTCAGGAAGGACTTCTGTGGTAAAATGGTCCTATGTGGTGACCCCTCGATGAGAGCAGCTGAAAGGAAAACAACATTCAAAAACTGTTTAGAGCATTGTGTTTCTTCCTAATAATGTATGCGAGTTCGGCAATCAGGTTTGAAATCTCTGAATTTACCTGAACTGGCTTGAAGAATCCGAAAACCAAGAGTGTACTTGAACTCTAAGTGAACTAACTCACTAACCCCTCCTGCTGTTTTACACCCCTTAAGACCTACACAAATGTGTAGTTACAGTTCACCGCTAGATGTCACTAAATCTACCTATTTGGTCTTCAGTGTCGCCGAGTCCTCCAGCTCAATCCCACAATCCCAGCTCACCCAGTTTGTATTTATTTGAATGGTGCTGACTTCGCCGCGTTGGTGAACGTGCACTATAGTAGTCGTTAACTTTTAACTCGATATCTATGTAATATCGCTTTGGGACGTCGTTATAAATTAGAAGAAACCACGCGACATTTACACAATGTAATGGTAAGATGAATTGAAGTGTGAAACTGTTTCATATGTGACAACGGAGCCATATGTTATTGTGTGGTTCAGTGTGCTAATGCTAGCTGTGAAGTTCAGCATTGCTTACGTTAGCAAATTGTTTGCTTGATTTGACCGGGAACTTAGCTAATTTCCTGGGAGGTGTACTATTTATAGTGATTATAGCTAGTGCAACGAACGCAAAATAGCTCTTGAAATAATTATCAAATTAGCTTCGATTAGCTAGCTGCTAGTTGGCTAAGCTAGCAGATGAGTTGAAGGCCTTGGGCTACTTTTGACAGTATAGCTTAGGTTTCTTAGGGTAGCTTAGCTTAGCATAGTGAATAGTGGTGTGGATTGTGCTAGTGAGCTGTTTTTGACCTATAGCGGCTAGAAATCTAAACCTGGTGAGTTTAACTGGTCATAGCTTGTAGTTATTAAAAGAAAAAGGAAACACAATGACATTAAACCGGTTGTGAGAGCAGTAATGTAACGTTTCACGAAGCCTCACTTCCAACGTGTTTGCAGTAAACACTAGGCAACGTTAGCTAATTTCGTCAAATAATAATTCAAGAAATAACTATAATTCAGGCTTCGGGGTATATAATGGCAAAGACGCGCTATTGTTTGAGTCATTGTGCGGCTAAGTAAAGTTCCTGTATTAACTGTGTGGTGAGTGACGTGATAACTCCCATCATATCGCGATATTTGACCACATAATTTCACCACATCATGTGCACAGCTAGTGTATCTAGTGTTTTCATAGGAAGGCCAAAATATCAAGCGTTAAAAAATCATATACATCAATAACTTCGCTATTATATAAATGTCTAATTGCCTCACATTAATGTGCAGTTTTCATGTAGTGGTGCTCCAGTCAGGGTTTTGGGTGTTGATCACAGATCTTTCATTTAAAGTGTTCTGTTTATTGTGTAGTAATGTTTAGTTTAAAAATAATAATAAACTATGCTAAACAGCAGTGCACTATTTATTCACTAGAAGGTAGGGACGGGAATCACCAGTCACGATACCAGATACGATATCACAATACTTGGGTGCCGATTTTATTAAAAATGCGATTCGATAAAAATCACAAGCTTATTAGTATCCCGATTCAATATTAAGTTTTTCCCCAATTTCGTTACATTTTTAAACCTTTAAAAAAATTTAATGATTAATTAAATATAGCCCATTCCTTGTAACTTTAGTTTTCACGCAGCATTTAGCCCAGGTTTCATTCCCAGCCAGTGCCCAAACCTAAGCCGCTAGATGCAGTGCCAGTCCCAAACCCGGATAAAATGTGAGGGAAGGGTATAAAACCTGGGTGCAAAACCTGTGCCAAGATGGTATGTGTGTCCTGAATGGTCCACTGTGGCGACCCCTTGCCTGGAGCAGCCGAAAGACCAACAACAACAATTTAAACAGTGTAAAATAACTTAACATACAAGAATTTAACATTTAACTTAAGAATTAAAGTAAAAGCAAAAAGCTTAATTTTTACGGAGTAGCATGTACCTTTATTATCCACCATTATTGTTATTTCTAAACACACTTGGTAATTCACTTCCAACACACGGGAAGAAAATTTGTAAATAGTTGTGGGTTTAAGACTAATATGCTGACAAAGTTTGGAGAAAAAGGCAGATTGGAGACTTTTAACACGCAGGATTTTTGATAATGTAACGGCATGAAAATGTATTCTAGCTTTTTTGCTTGGTGAAGAACCACTTGTATCTGAGGCTGATCAGCCGATCATGACCAATCAAAACCAGTGCATTCTGGTCACTAGCCGATTGACCAATTCATCTCTATTATAAACGTAAAAAAAATTTTTCATTTATTTTGGAGTTGTTGTGGCAATACATGAATTGCCTTTTTTAGAAGGTAACATATGCAACATAATGCATCCTCTTATTATTTCCTGTAGTTTATAAAGAAGCTGAAGTCAATAGAATAGTCTGTGCTTGACTAAAGAGCAAAATATTTCCATTCCTTAACTCGCATCAAGGGGCTCTTACACATGCTGAAATGCTTATCTAAAATGAGACTGTCCTACTATACTCATTCATTCTAACATGCAGGACATGGAACAAAGCTGTTTCAATTAATAACAAATAGCACCAAACATTTTTGAAAACACATACACTTTGGATATGGCGAGCCAATCATGGCTACTAATCAAAAGCAGTGAGGGCAGGCTGAGATATTTCTTTATAAATATCAGAATTTCTGCATTTTAAGAGAATATACCTCTGCAGAATATGTGCAGCTATGCTGAATAGTCGCTCACTGTCAGCCTGCATGCATAGTAGTAACGTACGTAAACCCGGGCTGCCTCGGACAGCGCTGGGAACCGCTCTTTAGTTCTATCATTATTATTTTTGGGATAACAGTTTTAGCCTTTTACTGTCACCAGAGTCTGAAGGCCCGAACTTTTTAAGGGCTTCTACTATAGGTTGTTGAGTGGGGCTTGACTTACAAGATTTAGCTGCTGCCTTTACGGTTAACCTTTCATACTCTAATTATTCATGCTGCATTGTTCCTAATGGGTGAATCAAGTTAGTTGTGTTAGAGTTTTCAGCAAAACTCTTGTAAAGTACCTTCATTTGTACCTGATTCAAAAGCACTTGTGTAAAATGAATCTAAAAACTTCTCTCCTTCCTTTTTTTGTTCTCTTGTTACTCCCTAGACTCTCTGATTATGGCCACTGGAAATCATGTTGGAAATGATGCAGATGTCCACAGGCTCAAGCAAGCCAAGGCCCTCGATCTTTTCAACCACAGAAGTGCCCCTGCAGATGAAGAGAACATGAGGGAGGTGAGTTGTTCACACAGTCCTGAGATCAGATTACAGATAAAGCTGCGTTCACAAGGACTTTTTGGTATCTGACGAAAACTCGCCTTTTGCCGTTAAATTCAAGAAGAACAATTGAGGTATTGATGGACAAGAGTTAAACATTTGAAAGAATATTCTCCATTATATCTACTGTGTATCCGCCTGTATAAAAGGGACGGAGTGTTTTTTCTTTTTTTCTTTAGCCCTTTTTTTTTTCCACTCTAGCGCCAAACAAGGGGAAACGATCACCAGGGAACGTCCACATTAAAATAACAAATCCCAGAATGCTTCTAAGTCACATGTCATTCTCAGCATAACAAAACCATGTGTAGAATGGCTTTTCATAACAATTGTTTTACCTCACAGTTAAAATAGATATATTTGTGTGAGTTGACAACTATAAATTTCATGTGCTGTTAAAAGAAGGAAAATGAAGAAATGGGCAGATGACTAGGCAAGCTGTACCATTCTTAGTTAAGTAAACAGTTGAGTGCTGCTTTAAATGATGACTATTGTGCTGAAAGTGTGCTGTGTTTGTGGATAAGGAGTTAAATGGTATTGCCTGACAAAATTTTAATAACAACCAGGTGCACAGGATGACTGATGCACTTGTAGAGGATGTTTCTGTCCATCAGTTTAGAACAATGAAATAATGTCCCTTATTCATCATCATGTAGAGTATGGGAAATTGTGCTGTACAACAACTATCCATGAGTTCCAGTGTTTCCTATTTTTCTGCTACTTCTGGCGTGTGTACAATGTTAAAAGTTTAGCAGTAGAGTATGTAACCCTCTGTATTTTGAAACCTAAGCACCATCAGGACTTGTACGTAAGTATTTTATTTTTATTGGGTAGACATCTTATTTGTGATTGTGTTAGCATCTGGTTCTGTGGGTATTGCGAATTCTGGTGCTACCAGGGGATCTAGTATTAAATGTTGAAAGCAATTTGACCTACACAAGACGAGAAATCTTTGCAAAATTTTTGGCAAAGATTTTTGCCAAAATGTGAATTGCGATTTTTCTCAATGGAAATTGAGATCCTGATCCCAAGCAAAAAGACTATCAGAGTGCAAAACAGGCTTTTACTCTCAGGTTTTTGGTTCAAAAGTAATGGCACATTGCTCCTGATCCACCAAGTGCATTGATTAGATTGTTTACATCTGTCTCCCTGTTACAAGTCACGTGACTAACAGCGGAACGCCGTAAAAAAGGAAGAGAGATGAGAGAAGTGACCAAATTTCATAACTGAATGATTCGCTAATCTCTCCCCTGATTGGTGAATTAATGGTATTTGTTTTTCACTGTGTGAGTGTGATCAATGAGTAGGATTTGATATAGCAATTTGGGATTGTCGTTGAGGTTGTGAGGTCACTTTTACATTCACTAAGTTTTAAAAACTTTTAAAACCTGCGGTTTTAACAGGTGCTAAAAATTCCTTATGAACGTAGCCCAAAATACTTAAAGCTAATTTTGCAGATCAGAGGAATACTAGCATTGCCTATCCTCTCTTTTTAGGTGGATTATTTTTATAAGGAAGAAATAAATAAAGACAGGTGAGTTTAAGCCAATGCAACAAAGATGACCACACAAAGACAGTCACAGCTGTCTGAGATGTTAAAGTTCATAACAAGAATTTATTCATGTTTTTTTTTTTTTTTTTTTTAAGGAAATTAAACAATAAGTACTACTGATAAGCTTATAAACCAGCAAGCATCTGCTTTTGTTGCCCTCCGTGTAACAGATTTCCAGTGGGGCGTTGCATGCACAACTACGGCAGAGTAAAACGAGTGGTGAGCAAGAAGACTTGTCATTCAGCGGTGGGATCTGTCGTTCGGCGGCGAGCCTCTTCAGCAGGCAGACTCTCTGACATGGCCAACAAGGAGAATGAGCTGACGTGTGCCGAGGACGTGCAGGGCGTTCACTGTAAGGACAAATGTACATTCCCTGTGAAGACGACAGACGTCTCTAAAATGGCAGGAGCTGGCTCCAAGTACCTTGATTACTTTACAGAGGTTAGTTAAAATTATCATCTTGAAAAAATATAATAAACACAATGTACTGGACATATTTGGTGTCTGGAGTTCACTACTTTCATTTTGCCCTAGAGTTACATGACAAGTGTATCATAGTAAGGGGACCAAAGACCGGGCAGTTTATCATCCTAAGGACTCTATGTTTACGGCATCATGTCACCTATTTCAAGTGGTTAGTTAGAAACAGACTACTGTTTCTTTTTGCTGGAACATACTGTTATCTGTAGAGATAGATAAAAGGATTCCTCAGAGGCATAAAGAGTTATAAATGTAGAAAAGCTTTTATCCTTAGATCATAGATCATATGATATACCACACAAGCTGAGACTCTGGAGGAGGAGGATGGAGGAAGATGATAGAAAGTTTTTCATTACTGACATTCGTCCATTGTATGTAGAGTGTGAGTTAACAATTGTATTTTTTCTTTAAATTGGTAACTGTAAGCATTACATACTTGAACACAAACGTTTAACTATTATCTAGGCCAATGCTGTGGTACTTTGATCTTTTCTTTAAGGCTTAAACTATTTTTTTGCTGTTGTTATTGTTTTGTTTCTACAAGTTGTCCAAGGACCATGACACAATGACTCATGTGCTCTTTGGGAGGAATCTCAGGTTAAATGTGGCTTTGACGCTTTGGCGAAGAAATGCTAGTGAACTAGTGGCTTATTTGACCAGGTGAGGTTTTAGCGATAAATCTTACTGATAGACTAATATATTATAAATCTCTTATACTCTTGCCCTTGGGGCTTATTCCACATGTCAAAGAAAAATCCAATAAAAAAATCTATATATTTTTTTTCTATTTCACAGAATACAAGACACAGGGGTGTTGGTTGACTGTCTTCCTGTTCTCACAAAAAGGTAAATACCTTTTCTGTCAGTGTTAGGTTTTTTATCCTGTAGTGTGCCTTATGTGCAACATTCTGCCTTTTTTGTTTTTAAGCCTTCAAGAGGAACAGTCATGCGTTTCCATTGGTTGCTGTGTCGACCTTTTACCACAAGTGAAGTTGCTACTTCTTGGCAGATACGAAGTGTGAGTAATCTTTGTTTATAAAACCAGTTGGAGATTTGTCTAATTTATTTTCAAATGTCAATTAATTTAATTTTTTTACTTTTTTTATAAAGGCATCTCACTGTGGCTTTGCACTGGGTTCAATCAGTTGTTAAGAAATGGTGGCCTGAACTCTCATCAAATGGAAAAACCGTGCATGATCGCTGTTCAAATGAGAAGTAATACTCTAATCCTGTGCACTATTGCTTTGTAAAACATTTTTGTTTGCACTTATGCTTACTCTTAAAAAGACTCGATTCAAGAAATGTACTTTGTGTTCCAGGAATGTTCAGGCAATGAAAAAGCTGCTGCTTGATCTTTGGGATGACACCTGTCCATTATCCTCAGTACCTGGAACTGTAGGAGAAATAAGCAAGGTGGATTATTTAACATTTTTAAATAAGATTGCAATATTTTATTTTATATATATAATATTTTATCTTGTGCTGCTTTTTTTTATTTATTTTTTTTACCCTTTTTCAGGCAGTCGAATCCTATCTGTCACAGTTGCGCTGATGTCTCACTGTAAAACACTTGAGGATACGACCACTACATGCACTTCCTGCAGTTTTCAAAGCTGCCCTTTGACCATGAGATAAACTGAGTCTTTGTATTACTCCAGAAGAGGACATGGCTCAATAGCGAATGGGGAGACAGATGAACTGACCAATTCAGACCTTCCCTGTATCCAAAATGGAGACATGTCTTAAAGGGTTAAACATTTCCCATAAAACTTGACTGCTTCACATTGAAGTGGACTTTTTTTTTCCATTAGTGGCACCACTCAACTCTATGAGAGTGTAAAAAATCAGGTAACTCACAGAAGTGCCATGGATACATTTTAACCCGTAGCGCCACAATGTGCACTTGCTGAAGTGGATTTGATGAACCGGTCCTGAGTCGGCTCCTCATACAACGTCTTATCATGAAGAGCTTCTAGTTCTGCAGTCTTAAGTTATTAAAGCTTTTGCTGTCTTATGCTTGTTCATGGATGAAATGATTGTGCATCATGGTGACTTTTCTTTTAATCAACTTCTAAATAAATGTGCAAAATTTGCCAAATGTCTTCAATTGTGTTTTAACTACTGTGATGTGATGTAATAATATATATATTTAATATATATAATGAGATTACAAGGATTATAAATGCTTACAGTACACAGCTATAACTGATATGTAATGTAAGTGTAAAGACAAGTGCTTGTTTTTGAATGTTCATTATGAGCATGGAGTGAATAGTGGTCCTGAGATGAGCACAGAACAGTCAGCATGATAGCAGTTTTAAGGTTCAAGTCTATAGTACACAATTTTAATTCATTATGGTTCCGTTACCCTGTACAGCATATCAGAACAAAGAACACCATAGCACCAGCACTGGAACGTTGAGCTGAATCTGCTGAAAATCTTAGTCTGTCAACCAAACATATCCAGCCAACTGTGGTCATGTGATCAGATGGCTATGAAAGCTAGAAGGCAAAGTACGTACTGTATATAAAATACGGTATATCTATAATACGGGGGGGGGGAGTCAAGAATTATCCTGTAGAATGTACAGGCTGTAGAATCTATTTTAATTAAACTTTAGTAATGTAAAATCCTGTTGGGCAAGATCACAGCACCCTTGCATAACAATCCAGCTCTTCAAGAAGCACTGTTGATTGTTGAACCTTTTTTTCTAATAATGTTCTGATACTGGTTGGCCCTTGAGAATCACAGAAACCAGAAAAATAATTCAGCTGATGGTTGACTTTTGGTGGCACCGTGGCTTAGTGGTTAGCACTGTCGGCTTGCACCTTCAGGATGTGAGTTAGATTCCTGCGTCTGTGTGCATGGAGTTTGCATTTTCTCCTACTGTGTATAATATATACTATCCTATACAATTTAGTGTTTTCCCTGAACATCTGATTGACCTGATCACTTCTGAATAGAAGTGATTGTGGTAGAGCAAGGAAAACACTGAATCTGGGGTTCTCAAACTTAATATCCAAAGGTACGGATCAACTTATACTCAAGTATCAGAAAGAATCAAAATAAAATTAAATACAGTTTACAGGTGTTTTAGAAAAAGAAAGAAAAAAATCAATCATTGTCTATACTGCTTTATCCTATATTCAGGACCATGTGGGGCCTGGAGCCTATCCCTAGATGGAGTGCCAATCCCACAAAGGGCACACACACAGTCATACACACACTTTGGAAATGCCAGTTAGCCTAATCTGCATGTTTTTGAACAGTGGGAAGAAACCAGAGAACCCAGAGTACAGGGAGAACATGCAACTTCCATGCACACAGACCCCGAAGCCCTGTCCCTGGAGGTGCAAGGGGACAGTACTAACACCTTAGCGACTGTATCGCCACTGATGAGTGTAACATTTTTATTTCAAAGTAGGAAATTGTTAAACTGTATTTTTGCATTGCTAATGAGAGAGGTTTAGATTATATTTAAGATATACTGTTTTTGTATACTTTTCAGACTTTGTGTTCTAGCTTTTTCTCTAGCCATCTGGTTAGTCGGCTGACAGAATGTTTCAACTCACTGTCGCTGTCTACTGAACTGTACAGAGCAACACACCAATAATGAATTGAAGAGCTGTGTATTTGTGCATCCAATAAAACTGCCAGTTGAAAAACACCGCACACGTGCTCGACGCTGTAGAAGTCCATGGTTGGAGTCGCGTCTGATTCGATTCCTTGTAAGTGGGCGGAGTCGAAGCAAGCGTTCAAGGGGTGGAGACAACAATGCAGTAGTTTTGAGAATGCTCGATCACGTGATCACGAAGCGCTTCCACTTCCGGTATTAGGACCTGATGCCCTGAGTGAACGCTTACTGTCGAGCAATTCAGCTGATTCAAGGGTCACTGCTATCTATTGAACGTTAAAACAGCGCGTTTACAGTGTAGTCGATGCGATGCGGCATCTTAAAAGAATAGTGGACGCGTATGTTATTTTCCAGTCGGCTTTCGTGCTGTCGTACTGTTTCGTCGAGTCGGAGCCCGGGCCTGTTGCGGGGAATGGAGACCGCTTCAAGATCGAGGGCCGTGCGATTGTCTCGGGTGTGAAAGCGCAGGACTGGGTCTCTTCAGCTCGGGTCCTGGTAGAGGGAGGCGAGTATATCGGATTTCTCAGGTAAATTGCATTAAACCTTGTAATATGTAGTCACCAAAATCTAAGAAACTGTTCACTAGTTAACTGTTCACTCATCATTATGCTAAGCGCTAGTTAGCTAGCTGGTTGTTGGCTAGCCATAGCAACGTCCCTAGCGGTTTTTGGAGCAGTGGGATAACTGACTCCTGGGTTTTAGCTGTAATAATAACAACAGTTTTAGTAATACAAAATATTCAACATTATGTAGTGTTATGTGACCAGCATGACATGCAAGTATAATGTGCAGAATATATGAGAGCCAAAATGTCTTACTAGCTATGTTCTATCAGACTAGATTAATTTTCTGTAATAACATGTCTGACAGCAGTTCCTACTGTAGCAGGAAGTAGCTTATATCAAAGTTTCCGGTCTATTATATTGCCGTTTCCATAGTAACAGCTCATTGGTAGGGACTTGTCTAATATACACTACTAATAAACAGATGCACGTATCTTGTTAGGAAGCAACTAGATGTATCTAATATCTACTAGAGAAATACTTTATTCATCCCACAGGAAGTTAAACATTCAGTAGTTAAGGACAGGATCACAATAAGCTTAAAACATAACTAATGGCAGTATTTCTAAAAAGGAATTGTAAATAGTTATTATTAAAGTAATAAAAAAAAAGCCAACCTACCAATATAACAAGAATAAGAGAGTGTTGTTTTAATCAGTTAAAGGTAGGGATTTTTTTTGTAATCTGATTATTTTGATGTATAAATTTTTCTTACGTTTCATACTCGTTTCCCTAATTTTCTTTTGATTCTGTAAAGCTGCTTTGTGACAATATCTATTGTTAAAAGTGCTGTATAAGTAAAATTTAAATGTAATTTAATTAGTGGATTAGGATTAGCGCATTGCTGATTGTTTACTTATAAAAGAATATGTTTTATTTCACATGCACTGTTTTAAAAGGAAAACAGAAACAGCTTTGTTGCTCCTCTCCTACAGGACCGACGGGAGTTTTGCCGTGCATGATGTTCCATCAGGTTCCTATGTAGTTGAAATCATATCTCCATCTTATAAATTTGAGCCAGCCCGAGTAGACATCACTTCTAAAGGGAAAATGAGGTAACACTGACCGTCAAACTTTCAGACCTTATCTTGTTACTGTTTTGTCTATACTCTGTACTCAGCCTGCTATAATTCACCACAGGGCCCGCTTGGTGAACTATATCAAGACGTCAGAGGTAGTCCGACAGCCGTACCCCCTGCAGCTGAGAGCCAATGGGCTGCATTCATACTTCATGAAGCGAGAGACATGGGGGTGGACCGATTTCCTCATGAATCCAATGGTAGGCTTTGTCTTAAAATTCAAAAGTTAGTGTCAAGCAGGCTAAATGATATGGATGTGTATATGTGCAAATTTATTAACTAAGGTGTTGCTTGCTGCATGTTGGACAAAAAAAATTTGATATGTAAATCAGCAGTATATAATATTAATAACCGGTTTCTTAGTTCTAACAGCAGATCATATTTTATATAATTGAGGTCAGCTTAGTATTCCCCTGTAGTTTTAGGATAATTTTCTTATTTATATTTGCATGTCTATTTTAATATTTTAACGATATTTAGATTTAAAATGCCAAAATTTATTTGGTGTTCTTTGCCTTCTTTCCATCTCCTATAGGTCATGATGATGGTCCTTCCCTTACTAATTATTGTTCTGCTTCCAAAAGTGGTGAATACCAATGACCCAGAAATGAGAAAGGTAAACGAGAAAAGGAATTTTGTGATATTGTCATAGAGTTTACACAATGTATAAAATAACTTTTGAAACAACAAAATGCACTTAATCACTTGCAATTACTGTTTTTGTTGTAATCTGCACTACTAACTGCATTATTAGAGAAGTCTTGATTTTAAAAAAAATTCTTACTAAGTTTATATTTTGTTTTTTTCCATACAAAATATAAACGCTATGGACATTTAGTGAAGAAATATTTAAACATCCTTTCATTTCATTAAAAAAAAAAGGTTGTTTGTTTTCTGTTTGTCATGATCTCAATCTTCAAGTGTAACGATATATTTATTGATGGAGACTTCAACATACTTATGTAAGTCACGCTGGAGAAGTGAACATAAACATAATGAACATGACATAATTAAAGTAAAATACAGATTTTAGTTTGTCAAACTGGATCCAGAAAGGGCTATTTGGGTGCAGCTAGGCCAGGTGTATCAAATTGGATCCAGAAAGGGCCATGTGAGGTCAGGCTTTTGCTCCAACCAATCAAAAGCAACACCTACACCACAGGTGTGGCTTCTGCATTTTGTAATCAAAGCCTGCACTCACATGACCCTTTCTGGATTCAGTTTAACACCCCTAGCCTAGCTGTAATTAGAAAATTATAAGTGCAATCTATAGTGTTGCTATTGAACAATATTTCTAGCCTTGGTTAAAGGCAATTCTACACAGGTTTCTCTGATTTTATTCAGTGTTGTGTGACTATTTAAGAACATATGATGTGAATTGTATTGAACACATGTGAATCCCAGTCTTTAGTTAATTTTTCCTTTCTTTCCTGATTTACTTGGGGGACGGAACTGAGGATATAGAGGGAATTAATGTCTATACTTGTTACACAACATTGCTGTTGTATAAAAGGAAGAAAACGGAAGTTTGGGGTTTTTTTATTGATGTGTTTTGTTCTTTTCTTTTAACAGGAGATGGAGCAGTCCATGAACATGCTAAACCCCAATCCTGAGTTGCCAGATGTCTCAGAGTTTATGACCAAGCTCTTCTCTAAGGGGTCCAGCAAGCCAGGGGGAAGCAACAAAGGCAGCAGGAACGCAGCACTGAAAAGGAGGTAGTGCTGCTAACAGAGACTGATGTTTTTTTTTTTTTTCTATGTGTGTACAATTTGTTTTGTGGCCGGTTTCTCGTTTTTATTTTGTCACAATAAAACTAACTGTAATGGATAAAAAGCTTGAGCTTGACATGGCAGGGCTGTGTATTATGTTCACCCTTTTTTTTTTTTTTTTTTTTTTTTAATCAGATATCATCACCACATGTAACATTTTAATATATCTACATGCAAACATTTACAACCATTTAGAAAAGCACCAGTAGTTTTGTTCATGGTTAGCTGGGCCAAGATCATCAGGAGGGTAATATATGGTTTTATTGCTGCTGCGGCTGAGATTTCTAAATAAAAAGCAGATCTTTTTCAGGGTTGAGGCTTGTTGAAATGTCACTTGAATCTCAACCCAGTTTCCACAATTACTTGAAACAGAGCTTTTACTTTGAAATAGTTAGTAATATTGTGTCAAGTTTGTATATGACTGTGAATGAAGATGTTGAATGCCTAAAATTTTAGCAAAGAAATATAAACATATTTAAACTGAATGCTAATAAATTGTAACCAACATTTTGCTTGTCTCCTTTGCCTATTTTGTTACCTGTGTGTAATGTTTTCCTGCATGGAGTATCCCATTTTTCCAAGAAGACAAGAAATGTATTTTATTGTAGTCTCTTAGATACAAATTCAGCTAGATCTACAAGCTGATTTAACAGTCTGTCACAGATAATACGCGAAACATGAATTATGAGAATGGGCAGAATGTAAAAGAACCGCTTTCTGTGCTGGTAATGGAAATTTGATCCTTCAGATTGGTTGAAAGGTTAGATTTTAATTGCTCTGAATGCAATAGTACACTGCCTGGCCAAAAAAAAAGTCACAGTTTCAGTAGGGACAAATTATTGGCCTGTGAAAAGCAAAGAAAACATGAATAAAATGACTGGAACTGGTATAAGATCCATTCAACACATTATAAACATCATCGAATCATCAACTTTGCAGAAGAAAGGTGGCTGGGGAATTTTATTTTTTTTAAACGACACACAGAAGTCACTTACCCTTCTGATCGTAGCAGGTCTTAGTATTAGGCAAATACTACCTCGGACAAACAAAACACCAATTCCAAAAAAAAGTTGGACAATATATACATTGACTAAAATATAAACCTAAAATTGAGTCATCTGTAAAATGTCCTCGCCTTCTACAATATTGAAAACTGTATCACAACAACTTTTTATTTAGTTTTGTTGAAAATATGGATTCATTTTAAACCTGGTGGCTGTAACATCCTCCAAAAAAGGTTGGTGTTTGCCAACGTGTAACATCACCATTTCTGCTAATAACACTTAAGCATGAGGGCACTGGAGACATCAGTTGATCAAGTTTAGCTAGCAGTTTTTCCATTTGTCCATTATGCAAATCTTCAACTGCGCAATTGTTTGGGGTTTATGTTGTCATATATTGCATTTCATAATGGACCATGCTGTGCTGTTTGGGTTTCTTACTGCCCAGTAAGACCAAACAATTGCACTTTGGTCTCATCTGTCCGTAGAACACTGGTCCAGAAATCCTGTGCATTGTTCAGATGCAGTTTTATGGACCTCTTTTTAGACAAAAGAGGCTTTTTCCTGGCAACCCTTGCAAGCAAGCCATACTTGTTCAGTCTTCTTCTAATTGTGCTGTTATGAACTTTTTTCTTTTTTTTTTACTTTTTTGAGCTTTGCACAGTCAGATCTTGTGGAGAAAGTGTTGGAACGCCCACTCCTGGGAAGATGGTCAGTTGTCTTGAATGCGTTCCACTTGGGAATATTCTTTCTCACTGTAAAATGTTGGAAATGGTTTATAGCCCTTCACAGATTGATGTGCAGCAACAATTGCTTCTCTAAGACCATTGCTTTTATCTTTCTCTCTTGGCATTGCGTTAAAATGCTCTAGATCAGCAAACTACCAAAACCTCTGCTTTCATAGAAGTCTGCATACCTGCTGATGGTCAGATAATCAAGAGCTGATTATCAGCAGCACCATGCTGCCACTTACCCTCCTAAATTCTGTGGAAGCAGTAAGGGTGTACTTAGCATTGCCCAGATTTTTTGTTTGTTTATTTAATAATTAATGATACAATAAAAATGTTATGTTTTTATTTGTCTGAGGTTGTATTTGCCTTGTAACAAAACTTGGTATAATCAGATGATTTTTATCATGTAAGAAGGGAAACAAATGAAGCGATGCACCCATCATTCCTAGTGAATATTGTACAATCCTCTGTCAGCAGTGTTATGATCTGTGGTAGCTTCAGTTGGTTAGGTCTAGGCTCAATAACGTTATGTGGCTCAATAAGGTTAAAATTTGGTCAGCTGATGACCTGAATGTACTGAATGAACTAGTTTGTTATTGGAACAACATTATTCTTGGAATCAAATTATGAAACTGTGGTTCTAGGATCATTGTCAATCATTTTCACAGATTACATTCCCACAACATTACATGCTGTAATCAAAGCTAAAAGTGTTCAAACAAAATTTATTTAATTGAATTTTTTTGTCTGGGCAGTGTGAAGGTAGAATCTAGCAAGATGATTATACAGCAATTTTTGTACATGATGCAAATGTGCAAATGTTTTCAGCACTATAGTCTGTGGATTAAAAAAGCGAAGCATAATTTTACTTTATCATTTATTTTTGAAAAACACTTAAATGAATACGTTAAGACATAGGAACGAACACAACAACACTCCAACAAACAAGTATTCTGAAGAATTAAAGGAAATTTAAATCTTGCCATCCTATTTAAAGAGAGGACTATGAGCTCTAATATACGATAGTGAATTAAAGGCAAAGGGTTGTTAGAGAATATTTGTATCAAGTTTTTATGTAAATTAAATTTCAATTATGTTTTCACTATTATGGTCTGAAAGTACAAATTACTATTTTGTTACTTGCAATAACCAATACACTCCATGTTGGTTATTTTTCATCTTCTGTATGGAAACTCTGGCTTGCAACTGTATTAGCTACAGTAAAGGTCTGCTGGTTAAGGTAAATATATTCATCAGACACTTTAACAGGACAGCTGTATAATCGTTTCACGCAACAATAGAGGCCAAAAGCCTCAGTTGATCAGACATCACTATTCGAAAATAATAATATCAGTGTTGATGTCAGGTAAACTGGTATATGTATTTCCAAATTATTAATTTCCTGGGATTTTCACATATGACTAAGTATACAATGTGCACATGTTCACTGAAACTGGATAGTTTAGAAAAACTGCAATGGAAAGACTAGAATGAAAAAATCTTCGTTCTTCCACTTTCTGTGATCTAGTGTCTACTGTAGCAACTGTATTCTGCTCCATTCTGCTGAAAATCCCCTTAAAAGTTCATGCTGTACATTTTGAAATGATTGTCTGCTCATCGTGGTTGGAAAGAGTAGTGATTTGAGGTACAATAGTCATCCTTCCAGCTCAAAACAGTCTGGCAATGCTCATGATCAAAGTGTTTTTTGTTTCCCACAGAACTGGAACTTTTTTCTTTTTTTTTCACAGAAATATTACATTGATTGACTATTGTGTGCAAAAAACCCAGGATACCAGCAGCTTCTGACATACTCAAATAGGCCATATGACACCAATATCCATGCCACACATTTTCTCCAGACTGATGTAAAGCTCTTTGCTATATATTTAATATGTTCGTGTTTACATAAAACATCAAAACTGGCAAAAATGTGATCTCCATGACTCAATATAGACCTTAACATGGTTTTTGGTGCCAGACGGAATGGTGTAAGTATTTTAGAAACTTACAATCTCCTGAGATTTCTAATGTTATGGAGTATGATTTTACAGTATGTATTGTGCTGCTGTCACATGATTATATAACATTAAGTTCAGATCTGTGCCTACTCTAACACTTGAACATCAAAATCTATAACAAGTGTTTATCAGTGTAAGTAACACCCCCTGCGATAGATTGACACTGCATCCAGGGTGTAAAATAGGCTCCGGCTGCCCATGACCCTTAGCGAGAACAGTATGTATGGAGATTGAATGAGAGAGAGTGAGTAACTAACTTAATGATGGTTTTTGGTCAATTATTATAATATGAGATAATAGAAGTATGTGACGCCAGCCCTTAAAAGAAAATTAAAGGCATTAATTTAACTGAGTACAATAGGCAGTAAACAATACATTACAAACTAGATAGCAAACTGTACTGTACCACACACATTGTAGGATGTCTACATAGCTGGCACTTAGTTTTACTGGAAATAATATAACAATCTTGAATACAGGCAAATGTATTAAATCTCTCATTATTAGAGTATGATAATATAAGATTGTCTTGTGAAATATACTGTATGATATTTGATGTACATATAGAAGCAAATGTGAGACAAAGTGTACATCTAGACATTGTTTAACCAATTTCGAGCTCTTTTGTTCTGTTCGCATAAAATTTTGCTTATTCCAAGTTTATGTAGTAGAAAGAAGCAAAATACCAAAACACAGCCTAAAATCCACATGGATTACTCATGCTGTTTGCTGTGTTAGTTTGTTGGTGACTGGTGGATTTTGCCCACACCAGTGCAGTTTCTGCTCTCCTGGGTTCTTCTTCCACTTGCAGCAGAGCAACATTCGAAAGGTCTTCTGGAAGGTTTTGTTGCATAAGGCATAACACATGGGGTTTATGGTGCTGTTAACATAGCAGAGCCAGTAGCCCAAGTGCCAGAGGGACAGAGGAATGCAATCAGAGCAGAAGGTGGAGATGAGCACCATGATGTTATATGGAGTCCAGGTAAGAATAAAGGCCAGGAGAATAGCACTAAGTGTCTGAGCTGCCTTCTTCTCCTTGATGAGAACCATTCTCTTCCGTTTAGTGATTTGACTTTTGAGGCTGGAATCCATAGGTCGTGCTGAAATAGATGCAGATGTAAGTGTTAAGTGTTGAGAAGATGGGCAAAGATGTGCTACAGGTTCACTATTGGCTTTCTGAGGGCTGATGTTTTTCAAGACTGGTTTGAACTTGTACGAGATGCAATTCTTATTCTTCTGTGATATGTACTTGGTGGACTTAGTAAGAAAGTGGCTTTCTTCATAACAGTTCATTGGCTCATTCTGATTTTTGTATGAATCTTGAGATGGCGCTTCCAAAACAGGATGCTCCTCATCCTCAGACGATGTGTAACTATTGAGAGCGGTGGCCTGATCCGATTTCACCAACATGTCTTCAGACTGAGCTGTAGTCTTAGTCACATTACTCTGGTTTGATGAAGACCACGAGCCGTGAAGTCTCTTCCTGTCAGTGTTGAAAGCAAAGCAAGATCGTTGTTTTGGGGGTTTTGGGTTGTCGTGGCAATCCGTAGTTGTGATCCCTTGCAGCTCAGCCAAATCTTTTGTGCGCTTCTCAGTCTCCTTGTAGATTCTGCAGTATAAAATAGTCATAATGGAGACAGGAATGTAAAAGGCTGCTATGGCTGTTCCAAACGTAATCACAGGTTCTGAGAAGAACTGAATCTGGCACTGGTCTGGAGGAACTGTCCTCTCTCCCACAAAATACTGCCAGCCTAAAATTGGAGGGGCCCATAGGATCAAGGATATAAGCCATGCCAATCCAATCATAATGCCAGCACGCTTTGGTGTTCGTTTCGCCCTGTAGGTAAGTGGCCTGGTAATGGAGAAATACCTATCGAAGCTGATCACCAGCAAGTTCATTACTGATGCATTACTTGCCACATAGTCCAGAGCTAACCACAGATCGCATGCTAACTTTCCCAGAGACCAGTATCCCATCAGAATATACGTAGTGTAAAGGTTCATAGAGAACACTCCAATTATTAGGTCTGCAAAAGCCAAACTTAGTAAATAATAGTTGTTCACTGTCTTCAGTTGGCTGTTCACTTTGAAAGAAAGCAACACCAAAACATTTCCCACTATAGTGATTAGGCTCGCAACAGCAGACACAGTAGCAACAACGATGACTTCCCAAAGATTATATGGACCTGAGGGGACGGCTGATGTGTTTCCACTCGCTGTGGAGTTGTGAAGTTGTTCAGCCATCTTTCCGGTGATGGTTTAATGGGAGCCGATGGCAGATAAATAGTCCTCTTTGTACTTCATCTTTAATAAGCAGTGGATAACCTGGAATTAGAACAAGAGAAAGATATTTAGACACTTTATCTGATTTTAAGGTTTACTTTCTTGACTTAAAAGGTGATCAGAGACATTGAATGTAATTTGCAGAAAGTGTAAAAAATTATTTAGATGCAGCTGTAGTTTAGAGGAAGTCCACTAGGTTATACAAATGATTCAAATATCAGACACATGAAACAGATCATTGATAAACACGATTAATTGTATCCATTGGAAACGAAACTTGTGCAGTACTTAGATGTTGAGTAAATCAAAATGTTAAGCAGAAGTGGAGTTATGAGCAGTTGCGTGCCAGATTAGAAACCGCACGTTTTGACAGTTTACTCTGCATGTGCTGAACTGTGGTCTTATCGACCGCGGGACAGTAAAGTATTTAATAAAACTTTTGCAGTACTTGCAGTGCAGGATATCTGTCTGTAGTTTAACCTACCTAAGTGAAATCAAAATGTTGAGTAAAAGTGATGTTATAAATAGTTGTGTGCCAGATTTAATAATCTACTTTAAAATAAGCTACTAAAGCTACTTGCTCAATGTTAACAAACACCTGCAGCAATAGATATTAATTAGAAAAGCTTAACTGAATATTTTTGCTGAATACAGTGTTGAAGTAGTATAAGTGAATTTTTAAGTCGTTTTAAATCGTTTCAAGACAAATCTTTATTCGATCTACTTTTTCCATTTCTCATCTGTGATTCACTCTCCGAACAGAGTGTCTTTGGCTGACGATGAAAGAACTTAGCTTAACTTAGCTTAAATAAGGCGTAAGATACTCAACCTTATAAAATAGATTTTATATAATTATATATTTATATAATATTAATATTTCTGTGTACTAATAAATTAGCTAGAGAGTTCTGCCCTACAGAAAGACACGTGTACGTGGGCTTCAACCTGAAATAATATCATTACTGATTACATTAAAGCTGATCAGCTTTAACCTTTTAACTATTTCTACAAACTATTTCCCCGTCAACGACGGATACTTAAGCTAGTTATTAATAATACGGAGCAACTGAACATTATATTCGTGCCATGAAGAGTTAATGAACACAGTTTTTTTTTTTTCATTTTCAAAATTTCATTATTTTTTAAAATATTATATATGTTAAAGATTTGCCGTCGTTGTATTTGAAATCTGCTGTAGCATCCGTGGGACAACTTGAACTAAGAATATCATTGTTCAAGGCATGTGTATATGGCAATAAAGATCTAAGAACAACACTAATAAGAAATATTTTTAAAAATATATATTATTAGTAATAAATTATATACTATTAAAGTAATCATAAAATCGTGACATAATTGTCGCGTGCAGTCCCTTGGTGGAACCTTTCTTTGGAAATCGGGGAATGTTTTTAGTGTAACACACATGAGTTACAGGCAGTGTCGGCTTTATCGGTGATGGAGGGCAGACCGAACAGGGGCCGCGGTGGTCAATGGAGAAGAGGCGGCGGTGCCGGCGGTAGTGACAGCGGGACTACCGGAGAGCGGAGGGGGCGCGGGAGAGGCAGCCATCACCGCGGGAGAGGGAAGCGGGACCATTATCGCGGAAGAGGCCGCGGGCTTCCCCAGGATGCCGCTGCAGACTTTTATCGCCGAGTGAGTGACTCAAAGTTTCGAGTAACTCTACTTTTTTCCCGACTTTATTATTATTATTATTATTATTATTATTATTATTATTATTATAATGCAACATGTAGTGTAATACATAACAGCTCCAAACCAGTCTAGTGTACTACTCATATACACTCAGTCTCCAACGCCTTTAGCTTTAATTACATCACACACACAGTGTGTGTGTGTGTGTGTGTGTGTGTGTGTGTGTGAAGATTCCTCATGCTCCCAGAACCAGTCTGACAATCTGAGTCCTGGAGAATGTCTGTGCTGTCAGGGGGAATATAAAAACTCCATTGGTTGGGATAACCTGGAAATTTAGTACATTCTTGCAGTCAGCTGATTTCCTGGTTGTTCAGATGATCCTACCTTGTACCATCAACTACCTCATTAAAATTCGCAAGGATCAATAACTACTGTATATAAAAACTGCATGAGCTTAAAGACCTTCATTCTAAAGTGTATTGCGAGTGTAGATTCCAGTGCGCTTAAGGAAAACAAATTATAAAAGCCAAATTAGGACACCAAAAATAACCCAAGAGGGACAGTTGTTGTTATACTTTAGCAAGCTTGGCAAACTGTTCACGTATTGTTCAATTTATTTTGAAACCTCTCTCTGAGGACTATTTAGATCATCAGTCTTCAGAGCCAGGGCACTCACGCACACATTCCCAAAGGAATTAGGACAAGTTCCCCTAGCTCCATTTTTGTTTAGACCCATCAGTGATATTTTTAACGACTTGCACTATCACACAAAAGTTCACACACCTTCTGACTCCATGGTTTTTCTTGATTTAAATGTTTTTTTTTCTACATTGTAAAATAACACTGAATGCATGCAAAATATGCAATAATCTCCACTGAACAGTTTTGAGGTGTGTCTGCTACTTATGCACTATAAAGCCTTTATAACGCTCTAATCTGAGGTGCTGTTAATGGGTGATTTTTTTTATTTCATTTTTTAATTTATTTTTTAGGCTGTTAACTCTAAATGAACTTTTCCTTCTCAGCAGAGGTAAGTCTTGGGCTTGGCTATTTTGGGAACGCCTCCATGAAACCCAGGTGCTTGATGGGTTTTGCAAATTCACATGACAATACTGTTCTTGCAAGAACTATTTAAGAAAAGCTTCATGTCTCAAAATAATAACTGACTGTGGATGTAGTTACTTACTACATATACTTATAGTTTTGAAAAGATCCAGTATTGTTCTAGAATGTTAAAATAAATCCAGACATGTGCCCAAACCTTTGACTGGTACTGTAAGTTGGTTTTATTTTCTTGAAATATACAAATTAGTCATTTAAACTAAGTGGCAGGTAGCAATGTAAAGGAGTTATGGGAAATTGTTTAATATACATCATGTACTGTACTGTATATATGCAGTTGATTTAATATTAAAATGTATGCAATGTTTAAACCTGTTAAATGTCATTTATTTTTGAAATATCAAAAACATACGTTATATGTGATATGCATCACCAAATGCAAAAACTACTGTTTTGCTGACATTTTGAACCTAACATTGCTCAATATTGTGTATTGTAGAAATTTTGTTCAAGCATTGGGATCAAATTATTTTTTTTTGTTTTGTGATATCGCCCACCCTTATTGCAAGTTGACCCACCAGGATTTTTATGGATGGTAGGAAGAAAACCGGGAACTCGGAGCAAAAGTGCAGAAACATTACATAGACACTAACTTTATGAGGTGATATTTCATCTAACTGCACCACCGGGCTGACCCACATATTATTAAATAAGATATATAATTGAAAACCGCTATTTAGTAAAACACCCCATCTTTGTACAGTACAGTTAATGGCTTATATGAAATGTATTTTTTAAGGGTCAAGATGAACAAGATGATAAAGAAAACAATGAAGACGAGATGCCAGCAGTCTATTCAAGAAGAAAGCTGGAGTCCAACTGGGATCGTTATGCGGAAACGGAGAAAGATGAGGTGAATGATGATGTTCCTGTGCAGAGAGGAACAGACTATCACGTCCTCCTCAGTTCCGCAGGTAGGAGCTCTGCTTTCACTTTGCTCATCAGTATAAAATGAGTGTTCTGCTGTGCAGCCACATCTCAGATAATGCTCTCATATGGGGGTATAAACATACTGCCAGTTTAGGATTATTTCAGTCATCAGACCCTGCTGTGGTCTGTGAGTCTTTAAAAGAAACACCCCTAGGCAAGCTTTCATTTTTGGTGCACAGCTGGATGTCATTTGGAAGTGTTCTGAATAGTGAATATCACAAAGATAAAATATGACTGCTGATGTTCTGCCACAAATCTTTCTGTAACATAAAATTATACAACTCTACAGTTATACATAATATATCAATATAAGTCATACACCGTTAATGTATTGTGTTGAATAATCTAAAAATGATGTCTAAATTGTAAAGAGAATATTATAATTGGATAATTTAAAACATTTAATGTTTTCTATCGACATTATACCATGAGTATGACGTAATGACATTATCTTTAAAGGTGTTTGTTTAAAACAGTAATTTGAATTTAAGCTTGAAGTGGGTGTGGCATTTTTTCTTCTTCATTTACAGTATATATACAGGGGTTGGACAATGAGACTGAAACGCCTGGTTTTAGACCACAATAATTCATTAGTAAGGTGTAGGGCCTTCACTCTGCTCTTTTGCGGCCAGTACAGCATCAATTCGTCTTGGGAATGAGAGATACAAGTGCTGCACAATGGCCAGAAGGATTTTGAGCCATTCTTCTTGCAGAATAGTGGCCAGGTCACTACGTGATGCTGCTGGAGGAAAACGTTTCCTGACTCGCTCCTTCAAAACACCCCAAAGTGGCTCAATAATATTTAGATCTGGTGACTGTGCAGGCCATGGGAGATGTTCAACTTCACTGTCATGTTCATGTTCACTCTGTCACCAGCCTTGATGTGTGTATTGGTGCATTATCATCTTGATACACAGCACCGCCTTCAGGATACAATGTTTGCACCATTGGGTGCATATGGTCCTCCAAAATGGTTCAGTAGTCCTTGACAGTGACGCGCCCATCTAGCACAAGTATTGGGCCTAGGAAATGCCATGATATTGCAGCCCAAACCATCGCTGATCCACCCCCATGCTTCACTCTGTGCATGCAATAGTCTGAGTGGTGCGCTTCTTTGGGGTTTCTCCACACTGTAACTTTCCCGGATGTGGCAAAGACAGTGAAAGTGGACTCATCAGAGAACAATACATGTTTCACATTGTCCACAGCCCAAGATTTTCGCTGGCATTGGCACGAGTGACCAAAGGTTTGGCTATAGCAGCCTGGCCATGTACGTTGAAACAGGAGAGTTGAGGTGCACATTTAATTCTGCAGTGAGTTGAGCAGCTGTGGTTTTATGTTTCTTGGATACAATCTGGGTTAGCACCTGGACATCCCTTTCAGACAGCTTCCTCTTGCATCCACAGTTACACCTGCTGGATGTGGTTCGTCCTTCTTGGTGGTATGCTGACATCACCAGCACTACGTAGTGACCGTGGCTCTTTATACATCACAGAGACTTGCTGTCTTGGTCACAGATGTGCCAGCGAGACACCGACCAACAATTTGCCTTCTTTTGAACTTTGATATGTCACCCATAATGTTGTGCGCAATAATAATTAAGCAAAACTGTGCTATTACTCTGCTAATTAAACCTTCAGCCTCTGCTCTTACTGGTGTAATGTGCATTCAATGAAGATTGGCCACCAGGCTGGTCAAATTTAGCCTTGAAACCTCCAACATTAAATTGTCTTTGTTTCATTGTCCAACCCCTATATTTATTTATTTATTTTATTTAAATATATACAGTACAGACCAAAAGTTTGGACACACCTTCTCATTCAAAGAGGTTGAATTTGTTTTATGGCAAGAAAAAAGCAGCTAAGTAAAGAAAAACGAGTGGCCATCATCACTTTAAGAAATGAAGGTCAGTCAGTTCGAAAAATTAGGAAAACTTTGAAAGTGTCCCCAAGTGCAGTCACAAAAACCATCAAGCGCTACAAAGAAACTGGCTCACATGCGGACCGCCCCAGGAAAGGAAGACCAAGAGTCACCTCTGCTGCGGAGGATAAGTTCATCCGAGTCACCAGCCTCAGAAATCGCAGGTTAACAGCAGCTCAGATCAGAGAGCAGGTCAATGCCACACAGAGTTCTAGCAGCAGACACGTCTCTAGAACAACTGTTAAGAGGAGACTGTGTGAATCAGGCCTTCATGGTAGAATATCTGCTAGGAAACCACTGCTAAGGACTACCTGACCGTGATGTTTTGTGGGGAATTTAGTTGACTTGTAGCCCTGTTTAAACCACTGCTTCTGTCTGTCTTTGCCTCACAAGCTTTGTAATTGATGGCACACTCATGCCTGAAATCAAAAACCTGCTCATGCAACTGATCCACATGTCTGGTCCTATTCTAATGCCATATAAATCTTCCTGGGAAAAAACAAGCAAACAAATGATTTGTGTGGCTTTTAGTGACATCTGTATACATACTTGTTTAGAACACACTATCTGTTCATTCTGAATATTGGAGTTGATTCATTGTAACTGGGATTTTGTTATTGTTATGTTTTGGTTCATAGTTATGTTGTGGTGGCTTTACTGTTGTACAAGTTATCGATGATTTAATTAAGAGCAAAGCACTGGCAGTTTTTTTTTCAGATTTTGTTTACTCATTCATAATTTTTTTTTCTCTGTAGGAATTTTGAACATTACTGAAATGAAATGAAAGTTAATGAGATATTTAT
>JAAGKR010000625.1:67404-137139 GCA_011419295.1 Clarias macrocephalus | reverse complement strand
TATATATATATATATATATATATATATATATATATATATATATATATATATATAGATTAGATTATAGAACCTTATTTGAAGCTTACACATGATGGACAGATGTTTCTTGTTGCCCTGATGTGCCCTATTAGAATAAACAGTTAATAGGTCTGAATGTCTATTTTTGCTTTGACCCCTAGATTATAACTCTGAACATAAAGACCAGAGAGCTGTCAATAAAAGGAAAGAAAAATGCTTTGAATCTGACAAAAGAGAGAAAATCAATCAGGGCAATTGTACTGAGTATTGGGTATAACCAATACAAAAATGGGAATATCCTTAAAAAGAAAGGATATTCAAGGTTAGTATTTGTGTTAGCACTTAGTACTTGTGTATTAACAACTTGACACAGACCATTTTAGACAAGGAAAACAGCTGTGAGGGTTTTGAAGAGAAATCCAAACAGCAGCCTGACTTAGAACCTTCTTAGGGAAGGGGTGAAAGTGGTATCATTGTTCACAATGAGAATTAGGAGCCAGGTTCAAATTCTCAAAGAAAAGTTCTGCATCGAATTAACCTTAAGTGATAAAAATGTGAATGTAGCACAGTGGCAGTAGTAGTATAGTGGCTTGGGCTTGCATGACTGCTTATGGAACAAGCTTTATCAATTATGTAATTCATAATGGTAACATCAGAACAAATGTCTATGGAAACATTGTCTGCTAATTTCCAAAAAAAAGGAAGGGAAGATCTTCATCATGTACCATGACGGAGACCAAAACACATCTAGCACAACCACGCGTTAAGTCAATCACCAGACCTTAACCCACCGGAACATGCATTCCACCTCCTGAAGAGAAGCCTAAAGAGAGAAACGTCTTACTTAAAGATATAGATCAAAACATCACAAAAGAACAATGCAGCAGTTTGGTGATGCTGAATCCCCAGCAGTTTTTGCAAGCAAGGGACATGCAACCAAATATCAACCGATAGATTATCTATAAAACTGAGCATTCTTCCACCAAAGTGATCAAAACTGTTTAGATGTATTATATTAGGAAACGAAAGCTGTAATTCTGATGCATCTTTGGATCTCAAACCCAGTTGTCTTCAGTGTATAGGAAGGAATTCACACAGCAATTCCTTAATGATTTACACCGAGGTAAAGCAACTGGCAAGTAATTGGGGAGTTTGTAGCTGCAGATTGGAGGCCATTCAAACACAGTTTTTAAAAACACCTTTGAGTCTTCGAACCAAAGCCCAGTTGAGACCAGTTTTTTTTTTTTTTTTTTGCAGGAAATTGGGATAGTGATAAAGCAAGTTTGCAGAAAGACAGAGAAAAAGAATTTCTTACTTTTTTCAGTCCGTAAAATATTTGGGTGACTTTGGGTCTTTGTGTGGTTTTTCATGTGTAGAATATAATTTCTACAAAATCACCATAATTTCTTGCTGACACCTGGCAACCCTGCACATTACAGAAAGCTAAAATTTATTATATTTTTTTTACATTCTAATGCACTATGCAATATGCTGCAGGGATTCTGAATGAACCCTTGATCACCATGTTACCGTATGTTCCAGTGATTATTTATTATACTGTAGAATTATTTCATTTAATTTCAATTTAAAATGGAATCCTAAGACATAAGTCGTACAGTATATCTATGTATGTCAGGCTGTAAAAGGCAGACTACAGTATGTATTGAATTTATGTTGTGTGAAGAGTCTGCAGGGTGAAATGGCTAACTGTTCAATTCATATAATGTCTCGAAACTAAGCATTTGGCTGGTTGATGAGGTAAAGTTCATTCAGAGTTTATTTAGCGTTTGGAAAAACGTTCCCAGTATTTTCTGCTTTCTATTGTCATGAGACATTTCACAATATGGATTGGTGACCATAATGATTGATTACTATTAAAACCAACTGCCTAATATTGTGCGTGCCCCACTTGACTCTGTCTTGATGAGGCATGGACTCCACAAGATCTTTTGAATCTGTGAATGTGTTCTTGGCATAGCACAAGGGGCAGCCTGGGCATTTTGACTGATCTGAGGCTGTGCAGTATGTGGCTGAGAGCTTTCCATCACCTCAATTAACTTTTTCAGCAGTTTATGATACAGTAGCTCTTGGGTGCTTATTCAGTTTGTGGCCAGACTTCCAATTGTCCTTCTTGCACTATTTTTGGTAAGTACTGTAGCAATCGGTGCATATCGAACACTCCACAAGACCTAGCATTTTGGGGATGCTCTTACACAGTCTCTCAGATCCTTACTCCACGTGTCCATTTGACCTGCTTCCAACACATAAACTTCAAAAACAGACTGTTCATTTGCTGCATAATATATTCCCCCCTCCTTGCCAGTTGCCATTGTAAAAAGACGAGCAATGTTATTCATGCCATCTCATAGTTGTTTTAATGTTATGACTGATTCCATACTCAAGGGTTCTTTGCATAATGTAAATGTACAAGGAATGTTGCAATATTAATATATCTTTCGCGTACATACAGCACATGTTTTTCTTATGATGTGAATAAGACCTGGAAATAGGACAAAGGCTGTATTGTGTTCTACTGTATTGTACACTACACCTTTTGTAAGATATTGTGTTGAAGTATAACTCTTTAAGAAAGCTAATGAGACTTATACCCTAGAACACCCCCCCCCCCCCCACACACACACACAGTTCATCAAAATTCAATTGATGAACACTTTCTTGATCTTATTCCCCTGAAATGCTGCAGAGCAACACACAACGGGCAAAGTCAGCTGTAGTTTAGCTTACTGTGACGATAACACTGGCCAATATTTGACCTTTTCTGCTTTAATGGCAGTGTGGACACATCTCATCCTCTGATAAAATACTGTTCAATGGGATGTCAAAGTAATGTATTCTTACAGCAATTCTTATTTTTACTAAACATACATACAAAATACATACAGTGCCTAAAATATTTAAAAGTCTTATAACATGCAATAGACTAGTGCTCAAATGATAACTGTAATCGCTAGACCGCTATTAAAGTAAGAGTCACAATGTGTTTCCTCTGTCTCATATTCATTTTTAGCCAGAAACCTACATAACTACCGTACACCTAAAAAAAAATTTAGGTTATTAGCATTAATATTGACTAATGACAAGAAGTTCCTATTAAAACCCCTTTAACGAAACCCTTCCTTTAAGACACGTCAAGCCTGGCACTGCACCTTTTTCAAGCTACTGCTCATACTACACTATTGTGCAAAAGTCTTGAGCCACTCCTCATTTCTTCATATTTTGCTTTCAAAGAATCAGACTTTCTCACACAGTGACCTACAAAACACATCTATCTTAAGGCATAAACCAGGTGCAGATGATCATGCGATAGGCTGCTATATGTATTTTTTATTTTATTTTATTTTATTTTTTGTTAATCATTTATAGTTAAATGTTTTGAAATATTGAAATTCTACTATGCTGTTTAATTTAGCACCTTATGTGGTTGAGAATCAGATCTAGGGCTAAACCCAACATTTCTTTATTTATTCTTTTCCCTTAATTAGCTTAACAATTAGTTTTATCAGCCAAGCTATGAAATTTAATTTGTTAATTATTTGTTAATGACTAATTGATTAATTACAGATAATCTAGTCATTTTCTTGTTGTGTATATATAAGTATATCTATTTTACAAACATTCCCACATAAAAAAGTGTCAAGAATTAATAAGTCTAGTGGCCATATGATGTTTGCATATACTCACAGAATTTATATTGAAAAGTGCACTAAAAATATAAAAACTTGCAGATAGCTTTGCTTTTTCATGAGACTAAAACTCTCAATATAAAAAAACCCTAACAATTTACCATATAATTGTATGTATATCAACTTCATTTCTCTAAGAAAGGCTCATGCATCCATCACTTATGTTAACATGAAATCTATGTAGGAAGCAGCCACTTTAAACTTAATTTAAATAGCTTAGTTTTAAAAGTCTCCTTATGCATAAACAATTTGTTGTGGCTGCCAGACTAGCCATTAGCATCTGTTCTGAGGAATCTTTTGTTGAGTTTCTGTCTGAAACACAACTGATACAGCGATTCCCATGCACAGACACGGCGCACCACTCAGACTAAACTCACTCTAAAACACATCTAAGTTGCTGTCCCCTCATTTTGAGGTCAAAGAGAACCAGAGTGCTTTTTTATAAGATGCGTGTGTGTGTGTGTGCACTGTTGAGAGCCATTTCTTTTCGACACAATGTACAGAGCCCCATTTTATTAGGGGTTTTACCAAAGAACGCAAAGAATTACCAAACGTCGGATTTTAATAGTACCTATTCATGTAATAAACGTAATCCATTGCATCAACGCATCGGTGCAGCCCTAATCAGATCTGGTTTGTGCCCATGATGTACCTACAGGCTGCATGGAGTGAGAGGTAACACACACAAGAAAATCTAGATGTCCGTTTACTTTAACTTAAAAAGCTTGACTCTTCTATTTTGATTTTCATTTTAAGGTCTATTTTATGTACCCACTTAGGCTTAAGAGGATACTTGATCTGAAGTCATCATAATACTGTTTTGAAAGGATTCTTCCAGAGTCAATCTCCGTTTCTTCCTCCACAATGGGCTATATTTAAAACCTATTTGTTTTTTTACTTTTAAATAATTTAAAATCATTCAATGATCTGAATTGGTCTGCCATGCTGTTGGCATTCTCTTGTGGAATGGAACATTTGTTGGGTGGAGACATGGTGATCTTTTCACAGAGCACAATCAGCCCGTTTACCAGGAAATGCTCCTCTGTGATTCTATCAGTAGCCCCTTAATTAAATGGTGTCACCACACAGCGGGATTTATGATGCAAGTAACACCATTTAAGACGTGCCGCTCCGAGGCGGAATTAAAAGTCGATTTTGAACCCATCATTGCTTCCTTGATCATAGTTGAGGTTAGAAACACAAAATTGCATTCTCTCTGGAGGGAAGTTTGCATTTCAGCATTGTTATGCGAGCCGTGCAGACGTAGTGTTGCCTTGTTGCTAGGGGTAGTGTGCTCAGGACAATGGTCCGCTTAATGGCTTTGTACCTCCGAACAGGGATGACACCCACACACCTTTCACTGCTGCATGTGGCTTTCTGAGTCTCCACAGGAGAATATCGACATGAATCAGACTTGTATTGTGATCGGTAATATATTTAAGGTTGAATGGGTTAAGTAATGTATGGTAATGAGGGAAAGGTTCAATAATTATTTATTCAAATAATACACATCTATGTTATAAGTCATGTTTTATTAGTGTATTAATTATTGGACAGCTGCGTTTATTTAGCATTTGCATGAAAGAAATTTCTGTTAAAATTGTAGTTTTGTTTAACAAATATCAGATTTTTCTTGGACCATGTTACCTGCTTTCTACAAACGATCTAATTTTTCTCATGCATAATCTCTTCTGTTGAAACACAACACCCGATGGATTAGCTCTAAAATGGATCATAAGGTTTTATACAAATGCAAGTTTATGGCCACTTGAGTGCATGCTGTCATTACAGTGTAAAGGAGGCACATCAAATACAAAAACATTCTGAACCTCTCAAACTAATATATATAAATATTTCAAATACAAGAATTTGTTGTCAGTAATATAATTGTAAAAAAATATATATATTGGAAATGTAAGATTAACTAATTAACCTCCTTTACCAATAAACCATTCTTGTACAATGTGTCCAATTTAGTCTGAAAATTTAAGATCAAGTATTTCAATGTCTGTCTTGTGTGTATTGGATAACACCAGACTTTCCCCCATGAATTTATGCAAAAGCAGTATCTATACCATAAGACTTTTCAGAACCTCTTACAAAACTCAGTCTTGAATACCTGCTAAAGACGAACTTGTTTTTTTACTCACTGTACTTACTATTGTTTGTGTCCAGTTACACTGTCAGTCTGTCCATCTCTGTATTGATCACACACCATCTTAATCTTGAAACTCTTCAACTGGAAAAGTCCACCAAAGCGCTCACTTCTTTTAGCCGCATATCCTTTTTTTTGTACACATTAAAGGTTTCATCCTTTGGAAAAAGATGCATTTCGGTGCCTGCAACACAAACATTAATGAGGAGCCAATATATGAAGGATGAGTCTCTTTAGATAGCGGGAAAATAAAGATGATGTCTTAAGGGGTTGGAGCAGATGCTCGTTGGAAGTGGAGGGATCAGGTGCTCAGCTGCTGCTGCTGTAGCCTCTGCGCAGTTCATCTGTGCGTGTATGTGTGTAATACACATATGTCGCTGACTGGCAGAGAGGAGATCATTTCCACAGGGGCTGGGCTGTTCATCATCGTTTAGGATAGTCATTGTGATGTAGCTGCTGGAGGAGGAGGAGGAGAGACTGTTGACAAAACTGATTGATGCGTGTGAAAGAGTTGTAATCAGGACCAGATCCAAACCAGCCTAAATTTCCATTATTCACAAATCTCAGCAAAATTTACTTAGATAAATATTTATTTGCTACCGTCACACCACAATACACTGCCTGGCCAAAAAAAAAGTCACACAATCTTAATATTTCTTTCAGTGACTTTTAGCTTTTATTATAGTACAAAATGTTGTGTCCAGTTCGTGTGTGAAAATGATTTTTCATGTTCCCTGAACCACTCTTTCACAATTTGGATCCTGGAATATGTCCGTGCCGTCAGAGAAGAAAAACTCCAAAGATGTGATAACCCGGTCATTTAGTACATTCAGGTCACCAGCTGACTTCAGTTCATTGCAACAAAACATTGCTGAGCCTAGACCAGACCAACTGATGCAGGTCCAGATCATAACACTGCCTGCAGAGGCTTGTACATTGGCCGCTATGCCTATCACTATTCTTATCCTGATGCACCAATCACTCTAAAATAGGTTAAACCTGAACTCAAAAAGGCACATGACCTTTTTCTATTGCTTCAATATTTATGCTCCCTAGCAAATTGAAGCCTTTTTCTGATTAGTCTCACTAACAAGTGGTTTTCTTATGGACGCACAGCTGTTTAGTCCCAATCCTCTGGGTTCTCATCACACTGTGTGTTTGGAAATGCTCTTACTTTCACTATTAAACATAGTACTAGTCTTTACTGTTGAGTTTTGTAACCATGCAACTTCAAGTGTTTTAGTGATCTTCTTTTATAATTTCTATTTTTTTTTTCAACCACATTTTTTTTTTTGCTAAGATGACTGTTCAACATTATCCTTCCAGGTTGAAGGGTTCTTAACCAAGTACAAGTAATTTCAAATCACCTTAGTTGTGTGCTTTACTTGATGAAGCCCAATAATTTAACACTTCTTAAATTACAACTTTTTTTTTTTTTTTGGCCTAGTTATAACTCGTATATAGTGCAACTGACATTCCCTGTCATATAAGAAGAAAAAAAGTGCTTGAGATAAATGACACCCTGTTTGTTGTTGGTGAAAGTGAGGGTCACCTACAGCATTTTGGAAAGAGTCTTCCATAGAGATAAATTATACCAAGATTTTCAATAATGATGCCCCTACTAGGACTTTGAGTCAGGAGACTTTCTTCAGATGGAGGAATGTCTACTTTGGATAGAGTCTCAATGGCATAAAACCACAACATTCAATATTCTGGAGATGTAGCTCTGAATATGCGTCACCGTGTGACTGTCATACGCACATTTGCACAATTACTATAAGGACTAGTGTTCTAGCAACGAAAAGAAAACCCCTTGAGTAAGAAATTTCTATCTCTATAACCAAGATGTAATAAAAAAAAAATTAAAAAACATGCAAAATTCCAAGTTTGTATTTATGCTGGATTTTTTTTATGCCTTCACATTGAATATTTCTTGTTCTTCATCTTAGCTCGAAGTCTACAGATGCCTGTTAATCAGTAAGACATTAATCAGTTGTTGATTATCAGATTAATATTATGACTGTAAAAATAGTCTTCGATAAACAGGTACTTAAGCAGATTCAGATTCTTCAGACAGTTCTTCTGTTATCAAACATGAACAGACCATTGGTTGCCAGACACTGGTATGTGAGCAACAGGTGGGCCACAGGGAATTTTATGTGTGCAGTACACCTTTCAGTCACACAGCAGAGCTAGTCAGGTTCTACCACTGCCGAGGCTCGTAATTCTGCCTGCAATTGGAGAAGGAGTAGAGGAAATAACTAAAAAACCTATAAATGCATTTATTTCATAGAATTAAAAGTAGAATTCTAGTTTTATTGTTGACTTTGAAAAAAGAAAACCGTTTAGGAAACACATGTCTAGACAACCAATAAAATTCAAAGGTAGTCACACATAATAAAAAACGTTGAGTTCTAATTAGAGCACACAGAGAGAGAGACATGCCTGCCTGATGGAACTTTATGAGGGCATTTTAATATGCATCGATTTTACACCATGAGATAGATACAGCAAAATACTGATAAATAATGGCCATAATGAACGCAAGTTTGTGAGTCATGACACTTACTAGATTGTTGATTTACTGTGTGGGTAAACAGCCCAGCATGTGCTTTTAAAACCTCTTAATAGGGATGTAATGATGTGCATGTTAAAATTCCCTTCCCTTCAGTTTGGCATGCAGTGTTATCCATGTTAATACAGTCTGGCTTTAAAGGGGCAGTTCGGGTGTTTTAATTTCTGTCTTAAATCAAAATTGAGGTGCAAAAGCACACCACCCATTGGATTTGATTATTATACAGTAAGTCTGCTCTGTACACCGTGTACACGCGAGTTATCAGGGCCAAATTCCACAACCCTTGTTCCATACAAAAATGCATTCTAAAGGTTACCTGAGACTCATATGAAGCTTGTATCTTTAAAAGCTACAATGTATTTAGTACAAATTTTAACTTCTTTCTCCAGAACTAGGCAACTAGTTCCGGTTAGCCGTACAGCAAGTCATAGCTATTAGCATGTAGAGAAAAGTTATCACCTTACAGCTTTAATTCCAGTAATGATGTTAATGTTTTTTTAAATAATCTGATGTTAACTATTTTTATTTCAGCAGGTAAAGATACATGGATAAGTATGGAAAATATGAAAATTACTCCTCCACGCCATCAGCCAACCCTCTTACTTTGTATGAGTGTGGGCTTTTTTTCTATTAAAGGGTCCTTTTTTCTCTGGCTCATCACTGTAATTTGCTTCATCATTGAGCATCAAAGCAAAACCTTGAGCAGATCAATGAGGTGAAATTAAGAGTACAAGAGCACAATTAACAGACAATGAAAATACATGGGTGGGTAATGATCAAGGTTGTGAGAAGGCACACAAAGAAAGGGACTGCACAATCTGTGGCTTCATTTCTAGCATTTTGCATTTTTTTCCGTAGAAGCGCAGGTGTGTATGTGCGTGAGCTTTTGTGTGCGTGTGGCAGCTAACGAACATGTGTACGATCTGAAACACCATTCAACTATCATCTTACTTCAGGTCATAGAGTCTAAGTCCTTGAACAGGATTTAAGTTGAGTTCTTTGCATTGTGCTTGTCTAAATTCTCATGTAGAGAATTTCTGACTTATGCTTGCATTATACTGTCTATTTGCGCACGATTTGTTCTTTAAATCAGGCAATAATCAGTCCCCATACTGTACGATGGGTGGGGTAGCCTGGGTGTCACTAATTCAGCCTTCCTTCTGTGCCATGCCTAACCTTGTTTCACGGCTGGCTAAACTTTGAGATGTCTGAGCATCCATGTGTGCTGCAGCGAGGAGAAAGTACTGTGAATGATTGCAGATGACAGCGTGCCTGTAGGAGAGCGGCTCCCTCTCAGGTTTTTGACCCTCAGGCAGCGGGCTGCGGCCCTGATTCTGTCTGCTTCACCAGCTGGACCTTCCATCACATAAATCAGGTTGCTTTAAAATGGCTGCAGCTCAGCAAGTTCAACAACAACACTCTTTCCCAGATTAGACAAGGAAGAAGTTTCCCCAGGTGCTGACTGCACGAGTCACTACTAGAGAATGAGCGAGGGGTTTTGGTGTATGCAATGTTTTTTTTTTTCCTATTAAATCTACCAATCTTTTGGTCTATTCTCTATTAAACTGCATCTTGTACGTACTATTGCTGTAGACATTTGCTTTGAAACGATACTCTGAGAAAAGAATAGAAAATATACAGGTGCAATACAAATGTACAAAATACAAATGACAGATTTTGATGGAAACTTGTATGAAACGCAGACATTATGATGATGAACTAAATACTAAAATATTGTAACTGCTATTTTTTTTACTGAAGCCAATCTGTAATGTCTAAATAATTCATATAGTTTTGGTAAATGCTTGAAAAGTAAGCTCATGTTATGCCTTTTTTTTTTTTTTTTTAACATAAATTTCCCTTTTTTTTCTGAAGTGGTAAAATTATGTACAGTATTTGTACATGTGGCTTAAGTATCCAAATAGGACTTTTTATAGAAGGACAGCTGTAAATGTTTAAATAAAATGTTTTAAATGTGGATAAATGTTTTTAAAATGTTAAATGTTTTTCAGTGGATAATCTTGTTTGGATTTTTTTTTTCTTCTCTTTTTATCTGTTGCATTTTCTCAATGATTATAGAAAAAGAATGCGGGTACATCAGTGAGTCTTACTGCAATCATCTAACATGACTGCTGATTTTTCTAGCAAAATTATGAGTGATTTGCATTTTGCAAACCCCCAACTGCTCACATAAGAGATTTCTATGATCTGTTCACACCTAAATGCAAACATTTACAGTACCAGTCAAAACTTTGGGCACCATGCTTTTCCTTTTGTGATTTATTTTCTACATTCTCGAACAATACTGGAGTTTTCAAACCTATGAAATAATGTATAGAATTATGCAACTAAGGAACATCAACAACCAGGTCAGGTGTTCTAGTTTTTGCAAGAACACTATTGTCAAGTGCATTTGTATTGTGCAAATCCATCAAACTCCTTGATGAAACTGGCTCTCCTGAAGGCTGAGGAACCAAGACCTACTGTACCTCTGCTGCAGAGGAGAAGTTCATTTTTTCATTTAGAGTTACCAGCCTCAAATATCACCAATTAACAACACCTCAGGTTAAAGCTATTATGAAGGCTTTACGGAGCATATGTAGCAGACACATCTCAACATCAACTGTTCAAAGCCAGGTAGTGTAGTGTCTTGTGAGAGCTAACATTATGGATTAATGCTTATTGTGTTTTGGAAAATAAATTCTTTTTCTTATATAAGGCTACATTCTGCCATTACACTATCATGTTGCCGTTTCCATAGTGAATTTGTCGAGTAGAGATACTATATGGGAGATTAAAAAACATACTCCTCTACTCTGGGCCTCTGTGTCCTTGTAGTTAAAGCCTAGTTTAGAGATGCTGATGAAAACTAAGGACCATTACAGTAACATCACCAAGCCATAACCAGGTTTAATGGATTAGCTTGAGCGTATTGAAGAAATTATACCTCTATTTATTTTTGAAATCTGAGCAGGTAAAATAAAACGATTTCTGTTGCATAAGCAGATATTTTCAGCAGTACTCACCAGTACTTAAGTTCAAGTGTGTGTCTGAATGCACACACACACACACACACACACACTGGCATTGTATTTTCTCAGTAAAGAAAATAATTGGAAAGCATCTGTGTGCTCGTCTGCCCACGTAGTGGCACAATGTCATCTGGTTGATGATGGGTATGAGTTGTAACCACGGTGTTAATGGCCCATTATGCTTTCCTCTGTACTTAAGCACTGCCCACTGGAACAGTCATTTTAAGGGCAGTATATTTCCCTGAACACGTCTGTTCCACTTGTGCATTTCAACTTCCGGTATTCAGACGCACGTCTGTTGTCCGTGAGAGCAGCAATTGTTTAAGCGTGGTGCAAGGTGGGGTTTCTGCTTCTGTTTTCCATAAGTCATATCATACTATTTGCTCCATAGTTGTTTAGCATCTAATCTTCATGCTATTTGTCCTTTGAAGATTATAGTAAAGTCTGGTATGTTGACTAGCCCCAACTTGGCTACATGGCTAATTCCAGGTGGCCATAGAGAAGTCAAACCTCTACATAATTTTTTTTCTTGTGGCTGGGCACATTTAAAAGGTGCACCTATGAAAAACATACATAAAGGATTAATAGGTTGGGTTTTTGATGTACAGTAATTCCATAGGCTTTACCAGCTACCAGCCATTGAACACTTTCACCACAATATATGTCTTTTTATAGAGCACCATCAGGGACTCCTCCCACCCAAGTCTCAAACTTTTTGACTTCTTTTCATCCAAGAGAAGGTATAGGAACATTTGCACCAGAACCAGTAGATTCAGGTCCAGCTTCCTTCCCACAACCATCACGCTGCTCAACTCTACACTGCTACACCATTAATCCACTTACACATTATTATTTGTAATACATCTCAAAATTGTATAATTCTGTACTTTTTTTCTATTAACCACATTTAACAGCATTATCTATTCTAAAAAGGATATAGGTATGGTATAATATTTACCGCATTTACTATATGTGGCATGGTGATGGATGTAGTGGTTAGCCCTGTGGCCTCACATCTCCAGGGTCCGGATTTGATTGCCGCCTCGGGTCTATGTGTGTGAAGTTTGCATGTTCTCCCAGTGCTTGATGGAATTCCTCCAGGTACTCCAGTTTCCTCCCACAGTCCAAAGATATGTAGATGTATGTTGATACTGTATGTGGTGTTCCCGAATTTCTAAATCCCGCGATGTACCCTGCTTTGTGCCCAAAGTCTCCTGAGAGAGGGTCCACACAGGATAAGCAGTGTAGAAGATGAACGTATATATATGAATATACATATATACTGAATGGTGTTTGTGTGTATGTATACAATACGTTTTGCACTTCTGGTAGACGCTGAACAGCATTTTGTTACTGGCTACCTTTACTATGCAATGACAATAAAGTTGTATCATATGTCTGTTTAAACAATAACATTTATTATGGGGAAAACCCAGTAAACAGGACATGCAGGAGATATTGTTAAGTTTTTATAAAAAGACAAGCGATTTGGAAAAACAACAAAAATACTGATGGTGATTTACAAAAATGGGACCTTAAACAATGCAAAGGAACGTTGACTTAAACAGACAAGTGCAAAAGTTCATACTAAATAAGTGAAAGTTTAAAGTGACCGTGCAGGAAGTAAACTGGGAAGGAAGTCCCGTTTAGAAATGTGATGACTTGGAGGTTGAAACTGTCCATTAGGCAGCTGGGATGCTCGACTAGCTTTTGCCAGATGGCAGTGATGTGAATAGGTCCTGGCTGGGTTGTGTTGCTTGATGATACTTCTCACCTTCCTCTCATCCTCTCCTTTTTACATGCAGCTGTCCGAGATGAGGGAGAATAGTCAATAGTCCACAGCTCCTGGAATGTCGGGGAACTATTACAAAAATATGTTCTCATGGTTGGACAAATGATACATTTATAAGCCATACAATCAGACGCAAAATCCGTAGCATGATATCCAGTCTCATTCTTTGGTTGCGTGGACACTGACCAGGCTAAAAAGTAGTAGCTAACAAAATGTAATAGTATACAGTGAACAAAATGTAGTAACAACTTGTAGTTTGCTATATGAGTATGTTTAATACAGGCTTAGAAAACAGACACGCTGATTATAATTATCCTCCTCTAACAAAGTTTCTAATGTAGCATTCTGTATGTGTGCAAAAGTCCATAATTCTGTAAGATGTTGCTGAATGTTTTGGCAGTGAGCTGCACCGCATGTAAAAAAGATAGCAAGTTACTGATTTGTTCATCTCTGCTTCATGTATGAGGATTGCAAATCAATATATGAATGCAAAAAGCAATATATGAGTGGGAAAAAAATAATGTGGCCAAAAATCTCAAGGGGTTTTAACCTTTTTCTACTTTAAAGTTGTCTACCAAAAGTAATCAACATGAATGATCTATAATTTAATAAATAAATTAAACATATATTTGAATTCAATAAATTAAATATTTATTTATTGCCAGAAGTAAATTCTTGTTTATTTTTCCAAAGAATAAATGGACACTACACATTAAAAAGTATACTGTCTATAAAAGTTGAGCGTTTTTCTCCATGTGTTTGAGTTACTAAACCAAAAAAAAAACCTAATTTAAAACTAAAACTTAAAAGTAACTTGAGTTAATCTCTCCACAGCACTAAAAAAATGGAAATCTGTAAGGTCTGGCTTCCTTGCTTGAATACACACTCATTTGCTATTTCACTGACATCAATTAGTTCTGTGTTTACCACTTAACATGCTACTAAAATCTAGAAAACATTAAAAAGGCAAAGGCGTGCGAGCGCTGCATGCACTTGACCCCCTGCTCTCACTACGCATCTCTATAAGCAACATCACCAACTGCGGTTGGCAAGCGAGGTGTAGCTGAAAGCCTGTTTTTGAGACGCGTGCGTGCACACAGAGTGAGATCTGCAGCACATCCTCCTCTTCACTCACGCAGCTGTGTGTGACACAGCAGCTGTGTCTTTGCCCTGCTGTCATCTTTCACTGCATTTTTTTTTTTTTTTTATAGAATGAAAGTTGCTTTGTATTGTAAATGAAGGTGAGACTGCATGTGTGGCTGCAGAATTCCTAGTGTTCCTCTAGTGACTATTATATTTATTTAATAAAAAGTGTGTATATTCTGCATTTCAAACCTGACAAGTTTTCTTTTCCATTTTTCATCTTTTTTTTCCCAATTTGTGTTTTGTTCTGTCCACATGGTACGATGTGTTACTGAATGGTTTAATGGTTACCACATCTCAACACTGTTCGATCATCTCTCTTGGGCAATCTTCTCACTCTACACCTTTGTTTGTGTGTATATGTGCTGAAATGTATTTTCTGTGATTTATCTTATCGACCTTAATTAGTATCTACTTTCCCCAATTTTAGGTGACTCCTTCACACAGTTCAGGTTTTCGGAGGAGAAAGACTGGGAGGTGGACTCACTAGGAACCAATCAGGTACAGTACATGCATTCTCTGTACAAAAACATCAGATTACCTTAGATTACATCAGATGTTTGGCATTTATCAGCAAAATTAGTAATTAAAATTGATAAGAGCAAATGCATCACTTGTGATGGTGACTATAGAGTGAAAAAAAAAAAACTTTACCAACATGGGCAATTTGAACATGTGCCAGTTAAAAAAAGTTATACCCACTTTGCCTTACTTTCGACACAGCTTTTGTATATGTATACAGTACAGACCAAAACTTTGGACACACCTTCTCATTCAAAGAGTTTGAATTTGTTTTATGACAAGAAAAAAGCAGCTAAGTAAAGAAAAACGAGTGGCCATCATTACTTTAAGAAATGAAGGTCAGTCAGTCCGAAAAATTGGGAAAACTTTGAAAGTGTCCCCAAGTGCAGTCACAAAAACCATCAAGCGCTACAAAGAAACTGGCTCACATGTGGACCGCTCCAGGAAAGGAAGACCAAGAGTCACCTCTGCTGCGGAGGATAAGTTCATCCGAGTCACCAGCCTCAGAAATCGCAGGTTAACAGCAGCTCAGATCAGAGAGCAGGTCAATGCCACACAGAGTTCTAGCAGCAGACACGTCTCTAGAACAACTATTAAGAGGAGACTGTGTGAATCAGGCCTTCATGAATATCTGCTAGGAAACCACTGCTAAGGACAGGCAACAAGCAGAAGAGACTTGTTTGGGCTAAAGAACACAATAAAGAAAAGTATTTGAATGAGAAGGTGTGTCCAAACTTTTGGTCTCTACTGTATATCTCATGTTTACCTATAGTAGGTTATAAATTGATATTTATTCTACTACAATTTGCAACCTGTCATTTTTTTTAGATTTTTGTTTCTCAATTTGAAATAGTTTTAAATCTGATTATCAGCTGTATAAAATGGAGCTATGCAATGCTGATTAAATGGGTTCATTTCCACGTTTAGAAATTTATGCTTTTAGACTATTTAGATAAACTTGCATCTGTTAAATGATCTACAATTTCTTTAAAATATAGGACAGTGTTTGCAGGAAATACAAACTGCATTCATCTACAGCAAACACTGAAGAATATCACATCTTCAACTTTCTTTGATTTTATGAGTGGTTGGTGCAGTACCGGACTGGAAGGTGGAACAGACATTTAAATAATCAATATCATAAGTTACATAACTTTTTAATGCTTAATAAATATTTGTTTCAAATACTTTTAAACCTGTAAGAAATACAGTATAGCTTTTTGAGTCAAATCAGACAATCAATATTAGTGCTATTAACTCTTAGGATGTGCAAGGAAAGCAGAGATCCTGGAGAGAGAAAAAAAAACAACATTGGTGGAAATTTTTAGGAAAGTGATGATGAGCCATTCCTAGTGTGGAGGAGGGATTGGGCTGCTTCTCCTATTGCTTTTCCTGGGCACAATGCTGCTATAAAGATATGGGCCATACACTGCCTGTGTTTCACTTCAAAGCCAGCGGCACTCCTGTGCTACTTTTACTTATATCAAAGGAACCATAAGTACTAAATCTGTGTGGGTATTTTTTATTTTTTTGGTTCTCCTTGTTTAATTGTGTTATAGAAAGTGACAAGTCTGTTGTTGGTGTCTGGTTGCAGGTGCCAGCTCTCTTTGTGGACCTGGAAGTTTTAGCTAGTTCTCTTCAGGAGCTGCCATTGCACCAGAGGCTTGACCTGGAGCCCGGTCTTGTTCAGGTTAGAAAACAATGACAAGTTTCATTTTTGGTAAAATAAAATAACAGTTAATCAGTATCTCATTTGGAGTTGCTTTTTTCCCTCTCCACTTTTCAGGAAGTGACTCCAGTAGAACTCCCCTCATTAGGGGTACTGAACAAAGTGGATCCAGTCTTTGGTGGATTTAAGCCTCCTGCTCCAGCACACTCGGGTAAAGAGGCAGTCACACATGGATCGCATCCTGTAAAGCCTGTTTTGGGCACCAGCATGTCCTCCCACACCACCACTGCAGTGACCAGCCCCGCGGACGATGCGGATGAGGAGCTGGATCTTCTCCTAGGATTACAGAAACCTGTCACAGGCCTTTCTTTAGGCGAGTCAAAACTCCCAAATCCTGTAGAGAAAGTGATGTCTGCCTCAGAGAAAGGTAAGTGCCCATTCCGATGCAAAGCAATGTCGAATTATTGAATATTGTTAGTCATACTGCTTGTTGATGCTTGCAGTAGTGAGTATTAAAACACCTGTGTATCTTTTATAATAATGGTTTTGTGAATATGAATAAGTATCTGACAAATATTTGGCACTCTTATTTGAGTTTAAAAGCCATAATTGATTTGGGAGTTTCATATTGCCAGACAACTGCCATAACTCACTCACTCATTCATCGTCTAAACCTTTATCCTGTATTAGGACCTTTATCCTGGAGCCTTTTTTTTTTTAATCTATTTTTTAGATTAGATTTGTTTGCATCTGAGGTGGTAAATCTGTGCAAGTTATTTCCTAAGCTTGTTTACAATTGTAAAAAAAATAAATAATAAAATTTGGGATATTTAGAAAATCATGATACTAACAAAATCACAATACAAATCTAATCGTGAGATTGTATCGTGTGGTCCCTGGTGATTCCCATCCTTATTTTATAAATCTATTCAATTTATAATAAAATTATTCATACTGTTAAACATCGCGTACACATTTTTATACCTACTATGCCATGCACACTGATGTTAAGACTCTCAAAAGACAGCACAGTTGAGCCCTGTCTCATTGTGTTGTAATTAGCATGCTGCATCCTTGTTGGCTCACTGAATCAAAATTTAAGACAAAGTAGTTTTGAAGCAATTCGGTCAGTGCCATAAAAATATCGAAGTTCAGTACCTAATCCTACTCTCGGAACACTATGTGTACTTTATTTATTTATTTAATATATTTTTTTAATTCTAATTGTTGCCAACTTTGTTGTAGTATGAGTGTAATAACATTTTGGGAGGTGCTAATATTGGAATTGAATCAGTTGCAGGATTATAATGACTCGCACCACCACAAGTCCTTCATGATTTTTCTACAATGGTCCATGACAAGCGATGATCACTATTTGTGAACTTGTTTTGATATTTCCTCCTTTCAGCTGCATCAGTGGTAGAGGAGAATGAAGAACAGATGATCGATCAGGCGAAAGCAGATGAAGAAGATACTAGCAGGAACCAGCAGAAGCCTGAGGAGTTGCAGCATAAATCTGAGCCAGTGAAGCAGGAAATGACTGAGGAAGATCTTGAAGACTGGCTAGACAGTATGATCTCCTGAAAAAGCAAGCGCAACTCTTGAACGTGTTGAAAAGCAATTCTGGACCTCAAAAATGACCGCATTGCTAACTGCCGAGACGCCTACATGTTTCTAAGGTCCTCCTGATGATGCCTTATCGCCGAGCATCCATGAACAAATAAAGAAGCGAAAAATATTCTGTGTTACTAAAGAGGTCATTACTAATGTAGGGTGTGAATCAGTGCAGTCCGGATTATGAGCTGTGTATCTGTGCAGTAAATGACGGGCAGGATTTATTGCATTGATCACTTTATTGTGTTTTTGTCGTCTTCTTCCAAATTAAAACACAATTCACCAAAGCTTTTACATACAGTAATGGTTTACAGTTTTGTCTTGCTTCTTTTAAATAATGTGTTATCTTAATGATTTCAGCTTTGGGTTGTCATATTGATTTCCTTTAATGCCAGCAAAGATATTAAGCTTCTAAGCATTGGCCATTAGAAAGAAATCGAAAACAAAAACATAAAAGCAGTTGTGCATTTTACTTTAAACATCCTTACTTAAAGCCACAAAACTAATCTACATTTTGTAAGTTCACCTAAAATACAGGTTTGCTACACATGAGGAGGGACAAGGTTTTGCATAGTCTTTTCATAAGGCACTTGAACTAATCTAATGAGCTCATGGATCTACGTTCTGCCTTTGTTTGATAAGGCGTTGTACATTCTAAGTCATAAATGTTCATTCTTTATTTGAATAACAAGAAAAGGGAGTGCATACTTGTTCATTCACTCAGCATGTCTAAGGAATTCTTCACTCAAAGATATTTCAGCTATTAATGATAAGTAGCTGGTAGGTTCCTGTTAGCATTATGTGAAATACAGCGGGCCAACTGGTCCTTCCTAGCATCATTCACTGATAGCTATGTGATATGTTCTTTTTTTTGTTGTTGTTTGTTTTGCCTTTTTTTTTCTTTTTTTTTCTTTTTTTTTTTGTATAACATTTCTCAAGTGTGTGTGCTCTCTCAGCTCACTATGCAGTTTGTGTTTAAATACCAGCAGATAAAAGGCAATAAAATGTCAAAAGAATCTGAGAGGTCTTTAAAAGATTAAATGTCATGTTTTGGCAGGTTAGAATTTGGCACCATATTTGCGGTTGTGTGTGTGTTTATGATTCACGTCTGTGGCTCGATGTCTTCGTCTTAAATAGGTGATTAGTTTCATATCCAGTAGCCGTTCTTTTCAATGGAAAGGATCGTCAGCAGCATGTTTTGCACTAGTTTGAGTTTCCTGTTCAGGTTGGAGTTTCTAAACTTATAAACATGGGGGGTAAAGGGCTGTTATGTTCCCTCTAGCCCAACTGGTCCTCGTATTGTTTGCGGAAGCAGTCTCCAGCAGGGAAGAAGTCCCAGCACCTCTCCTGATACATCTTCCATACATATGACTCCTGTAGATAAATAAGAACACCACAATGGAATCACAACTTTTATCGTCATTTTTGTTTTATTCGAGAAAGGAAAGGGTTACTCTGTAGACGCACCTGACCCGTATGTTCAGTTTCATCTTTATTAATGAGGTACATCAGGAAGAATCTGTCAAAGGAGGCACAAGAAATGAACGTGAAGTGAAGAATGTGCATAATAACGTTTTACAGTTTCTTTCTATTTCAGCAAATGCTCAATTTCAGAAACGGTACATTGTCAGAGAAGGACGGATAGTCCTTCTGTAGGTGTAATGAAGGGTGCACACTCACAGATAGTTGGCCAGGTTGTGCTCCTGTAGAGTGTGGGTCTCGAAGCCATGCGGTGTGGTGTCAAAATAGTCATTACCAATCCCACATATAAAACATTTTGTCTATTTTAAGAGGGGAGATAAAATGTAGAGTTAGTCTTCACATTGGTCAGGTTAGAAGTGAAAAATGACACCGCTATTAATCAACAATGGGTTGGCTGTGCAAGCTAAGTTTCACAACTCCGTAGTGGATTCTTTTTTTTTTAACAGCATATCCAGAATGTTTTATTCTTCACCTAGCTCAGCAATTAGTCAGCCATAACAATTTTGACCAATAAAGGCCACAAGGTCACAAGAACACTGACTTGGAGGCCAATCCAACACCTTTAACTTTGTCATGTTCCTGTACTTGGTCTGCAGCAATGTTTAGGTAGGTGGTACACGTTAAAATAACAGCCACGTGAATCGGAGGACTCAGGATGGTCAGATGGTCAGCATGGTCATTTTCAGCTATTTGTACTATAGTAAGATCTTCTGATGGATTGTATCAATTGAGCTAGGTTTCACTCCCCCATGCACGGCAATAAGTCTTGGGTGTCCATGACCCTGTAAACCTTTCACTTTTTGTCGGTACTAACCACATTTTGTCCCAGGAACACTCCACAAAAGCCATTTTGGAGATGCTGTAACCCAGCCGTGTTTCATGTTTCATGCTCCAGCATCACACACTTTGGTCCTTTCCAAAGTCCTTCAAATGCTTATACTCAGATTTTTCAGCTTCTAACACATCACCTCTGAGAACTGACATTTCACCTGCCGCCTAATATATCCAACCTCGTGACCGGTGCCATTTTAATGAGATCAGTTGTTCTGATGTTATGGCACATATTACAACAGCCTGTAAACAGTGATTTCCTGACCAGCCTGATTTCTCTCTTAACAAGACCAAAAAAATAATAAAGCACATCATATTGCCAAAAAACCAGAAAGTGCAAGCTTAGAGCTTTATCTCTGACAGTTCTGGCAAAGTGCTGACAATGGCGATTCCTTTTAAAAATACTCCATAAGCTTTGCCATAATCAACCATTCTAAAGCAGACTGTATAATTAGTCCTTGTGTACGCCGTTATGCTGGAGAACCGTTCAGAACACAATTACAGTATAAAAGTAAAAACTAGCTTTATTTCTCTATATAATCCTCTATTACACTAATTCACTTATCCCAGCATTTCATCTAGGTACAGTAGAAAGTTTTCTCAGTAATGCTGGAGACATGATCAGACTGCCTCCTTCATGTCTGAAAAGCTGGCCATTTAAGAACTCATTTAATAGCCCAGGAATGTGGACATGGATTGAAGTGAGGTCAGGATTGTACGGGAGAGATGTGGCAATAACTCCCAGACGAGTTCCTGTAATGTGCAAGTGTTCCCACAAACATAAGTCTTTTCTGCAAGCTCACGACAAGTTATCTGTCAATTTTCAAGGATGAGGTGTTCCACAGAAGTCCTGGTTTGAATTGAACACTCGTCTTCTAAACTTAATGGTCAGAACTATTGTCAGAGCTGTGCTCTTATTTAAAATGACTTAGCATCTAATATTCACTAGAGCTGTGGTGTAACTTCTCAGTACGTTCAATTTCACAAAACTAAAAAATACACAGCGCACTTACTTCCATGTCTTCCTTTACTTGCTCCTGCTGATCTCTCAACTCGCCGAAAGCATCAATAATCAAACCTGTGGAATGTAAAGCAAATGGCAATAGCATCCTGTTCTGGTCCAAATAGATATAATTTCAGCAACACCCCAAGTGATGTTTAAATAGAGAATTTCTCACTTTTATACAAAAAAGGCCTAATTATGAAATGGTAAAGCAACTAGAATAGATTAAAAGAATGAATAGATTTGACTTACTCACTCACTCACTCACTCACTCATCGTCTATTCCCGTATATAGGGTCACATAGAGACTTATAGCATGAAGCCGGGTACACCCTGGACAGGGTGCCAATCCATTGCAGGGCACACACACACACACTCACACACTACGGTCAATTTGGGAACGTCAATTAGCCTAATCTGCATGTCTTTGATTTCAAGCACGGGGAGAACCTGGCTGGGAATCGAACCCGACCGTGGAGGCGCAAGGCAAAAGTGCTAACAACTAAGCCACCATGCCGCCTTAAATTTATTACATTTTCCTAGAATTTTGAAAAGAAACCGATCTCTTTAAGGCAGAATATAATGCATCTGTGATTTTTAAAATATCTCAAATAAGATGCCAATCCATGGTTTTAAGATAGCATCCCCATCCTTAGACCCCATTTGGATTCCCCAAATTTCCACAATGTATAGAAATGATACAATAGCATGTATGTTAACTGGGGTATTGAAATGTTTTTATTAGACAGCCTCTGCCCATAACAAACAAACTCGACATAACATCAGGGACCTGTTACTTGCACTTACCCTGGATGATGGCCAACAGGATGACAATGACAAAGAAGAAGAAAGTAATGTCAAAGAGGATGCGGTAAAGCTCGTAAGGGTCGCCAGCTGGGTCCTCGATCTCATCACCGATGCCTCCACCAGCTCTCACGCCCACATACATGTGGAATAGGTAGCACTGAGGAGAAACAGGGCCTCCTTTCATTTAACTATTTACCAAAGGAAGACATTAAATAGGTGGAATTTCATATTTTATATTTATTCATACCCCTGTGCTTTTTCTCTGCAATATTATTCATTTACCACCAAATGCAAAACAATCAACTGAGCCTTAACTCACCGTCATCATATCATCGCACTTCATGTCAGGTTCATCCTCATCCTCACTCTTGTTGTAGAACTTGCGGAAGAAGTTGAAAGCCACGACGGTGTACAGGTAAACCACGACTGCTAGCAGGCCCACAGTCAACACCAGCTGTTTAAATAAGGAGCATAGGGATGTCCATTTTAAATTCAAAGTTCAAACACATACAAGCTTAGCTTTTTTATGCGTGAAGCACATGCACCCTCTTCTGGTAGAGACTTGCCTGTTTGCCATTGTGTGTTACAGAGGACAGGATAGTTCTCAAGGTCTTAAAACCCATAGCAATATCCAACAAGTGAGCAGCAAAGAAGAAGTTGTTGTAATGGCCCAGAATAGACATGGTGGTGTACCAGATCAAGTAGAGGAAAGACTGCAACAAGAGAAGGAAAGGGTTTTTTTTTTTTTTTTTTGGATTATTATACAGTACACTCACTGACGACTCATAGAAACGTTATACGCCTTCTTTTTTTTTTTTTGAAATTCCACCATTTATGTTTCGGCACCACAATGCATCAAATCCTATAGGGAAATAACAAGAGCTTCTGAATTTTAGATATAAACATTAAATAAAGCTCTGGTCCTGTGTTTGCATAATGCTTGCATAAATGACTAAAAGTGTACCTATTGAACTAGCGGATGAGTGTACATGTATCACAAGGCTGTTCTGGTGTTTAACATACATTGTCAGTTAGGACAACTCCCATCTTCCAGACGTGGTACTTCGTGTCAATAGAGCTCAACCTGGAATTGAATTGAAGATTAGTGTCCCAGAAAAACCTCTTTCAGTTTATTTTATATTTGATTTAAGCTCACCACGACAACAAAGAAGCCTCTTTCACCACAGCTTCCTCCGTGGGATCGAAGTCAAGTGCACTCTTATCCAAACCGAGGAGTTCGGCAATGCGCTCAGCTCCGTACAGATCTCCATACTTATTGATGACCTGGAGATACGAGGTACATCAGGAGTCAGGCAAACATACAAACTCATTATGTGAGTGGAGATATATTTATTTCATCTGAAGATTATCTGCCTCGTACCTTTCTCTTAACAAATTTGTCCCAGTAATTATTGGGGAAAGACCTGAAATGAAAGAAAATGGATTCAATTATTAAAAATAAATAAGTAAATAAATATGACGTAATTTATTTAAACATGTTTTTAAATGGGCCCTACGGAGTGGCAATAACCAAACGGTCCCATTGACCGTTGATGTCATCATCAGGAGGCTGCTCAGTGATGTACAAGCCATCAAACTCAAGCTTCCTTGCGATCTCCTTCTCTCGCTTAAACACAACCAAAGGGACCTGGGACAAGAAAATATTCTGAGCCATTGCTTTTTTTTCTTTTAGTATTTGATCAGATTATCACTTTAGATGCTCTACAGCACTTTGATGAAATATATGACTTGCCTTGAGGCAGTAATATCCCACCACACAAAGTAAAGAAATGATTGTATGCAGTATAGCCAAGAAGGTCAGTGTAGGAGCCATGTAGCCAGTGCTCTCCTGAAGTACATAGAATTCGATATCACTGTCTTCATCGTCATCATCATCACTTCCACCCCAGGACTCCTCATCTTCTTCATCCTCAGATTCACCAGACACCTACGATAAACACCATTACAGACCCCCACAATATTTCAAGTCAATTAGTGAAACATTTTTTTTTATAGCTAGAGAAATACTGATCATTTTAATCAAGGACAATATCAAACAAACCTTATAAAAGAGCAGGATGAAATTGATTGCAAATGCAACGAACAGTGCCAGCATACGAAGGTTGTAGAAATTACGAGCCAGGTAGTTCTGGAAAGGTCATAAAAGTAAAAAAAAATATATAGAATGTTTCACTTTTAGAAATAAACAGTATACTGTAAATGTACACTACTAGTCAAAAGTTTAGACACCCCTTCCAATTTCATGGTCTTTCCCTTATTTTTATACCGTTCTACACTGCAAAACAATGCTGAAGGCATCCAAAATATGCAACAATCTCATTTGAACAGTTGATATTGAGATGTGACTGTGACTTATGCTCTGTAAAACCTTCATAACAGCTCTAATCTGATGTGCTGTTAATTGGCCATTTCTGAGGCCAATAACTGTAAAAGGAATTTTATGTCGTCCTTTGCAGTAGAGCTCATTTTGGTCTTGCTTTCCTGGGATGGTCTTCATGAGAGCCAGTTTTATCATGGTGTTTGACGGGTTTTGCAAAGGCACTTGACAACACTATTCTTGCAAGATCTATTCCAGAACATCTGACCTTTATGTCTTCAAATAAGATTTGAAATCTCCAGTATTGTTCTAGAATTTAGAAAATAAATCACTGAACAAAACCAGTGAATTAGGTCGGTCCAGACTTTTGATCAGTAATGTGATTTGGAAACAATTCACTTAAATTAAATGCAATGCTTTATATAAACCACTTACAAGCATCTTGGTCTTATAGACTTCCAGTCCAGCAAAGAAGGTGGCCATTAATGCAGGAGGTTCCTCCTTCGATGGGCCGTGTCGTTTTCTTGTAGCTGGCATCTCCTCCACTACCGGCTCTTCAGGCTTTTCTTCTTTGGTCTTATCTTCTTTTTCACGATTCTCTGTGCTATTGATACAACAATCCATTCATATTTATAGTTAGTGTAACTTTCTTCACAGAACCTGGCAAAGATTTACCCTGTCTAAGTGAGGACACAGTACGTTGCATGTCTTTAAAACTTACTCAGCTTTCTCAGGTTCAGACTCCTCTGCTACCGGTTTCTGTATAACAAAGAAACTTTACTTTATTTTTCTGTCTAACAAAAACTTTACATGATTTTAACTGCCCCCAGGTGTGAGTGAATGTCATCTGCATCAATCCTGACTAGGACAAAGCAGTTTCTGAAGATGAATAAATAAATCAATAAATCTACAGTATACATGAGCTAACTTTATCTTTGTCACTATATCTGATCAGTCCCAGTTAGGCTCTCTTGAACTTCCAGCCACACTATCAGGTTCAAACACACATAACCTCTACAGGGCAAACATTTCACCATTTCAACACTTGGGAGATCCTATTTTTAAAATCACTGAATAACACATATTTTATAAATCTCCTGAGAAAGTGCACACCTGACGCTTCTTCTTTTCAACTTGAGGGCTGGCTTCTGTTGTAATCTCTGAGACATCCCCGAGTCCAGGCTCAGATCCGTGCTTTCCCTCTCGCTTAGTTGGCGGGCATATAAGATCTACGATGGCATCAGTTTCCAGTTTGTCCACTGTGCCGCCCATCTGTACCATTTCTGTAGATACCACTATTTCAGCATTTTCCGCTTTCTCTGGCTCCGTGACGTCACCATGTATTCCGAATTGAGTGGGATCTGGCATGTTGCCCAAGATGTCTGTCACCTTCATGTTTTTAGCCCCTTCGACAAGACCTCCTCCAAACATTGAGGACCAGATTATATGAAAGAATCCAAAAATCAGGCTAAAAATGCCTTTAAAGAAGCCAGTGAAAAGCATCCAGAAAAATGAAAAGAATCCCGTTATCATTTCCCTAAAGGTCAGTTTCTTAAACTTCTTGAACTGCTTTCGTGTGTTCTTGAGGGTCAGCATTTGACGGAAATGAGATAGTTTTTTCTTCACAGAAGTGCAAGCAACAGTGAAAGCTGAAGCAGACTCAAGAGATTCATCTTCCTCTTCACACAGTTCCTCCAACAGACTGTGTGGTTCCTCCTCTTCTTCAGGGCGTTCGACAGCCCCTGGTTCGGATATCTGGGAAGCCAGCTGCATCTCAAAAATTGTGTCTTCACAGAAGTTTACAAACAGCTCCATCTTTTCACTTTCACTACCCTCATTGACCATGTCAAAAATGAACTGCCGCTTGGACTCCTTCACCTGAGGCTTCTCCCACTGCTCTCTGCTAGATTCACTGATCTCGAAGTACACACGCTCAATCCGCTTGGCACCTCCCATGATCTCGATACGTCCCAAGTAGGGCTCGAAGTAACTGAGTACGCTCTCAGACAGGTCCAGGAAAGTGGCGAGACGTGATTCGTTGGGCATGTGCTCAGACAGATTGGTGAGCAGTACAGCCATATTGAAGCCAATATCTTTCGCTGGCTCGTGGAAGCGTTCCACAAATTCTGTATAGTTAAACATGTCGTTCTCATCTGCCTCTGCACAAGAGAGGAGAAACTCGATCTCGGATTGTGTGTACTGCTTTTGGCTCTCCATTGACTTCTGGAACTCCTTTTTAGAAATGATTCCTTTCCCTTCAGGGTCATACTCTTTAAAGTTTTCAGAGGTAGTAAGGTCCTTCAGCTTGAGGAACATATCAAAGAATTTGAGGATCATTTCAACGTTGCTGGAAGACTCCACTAATGTGTCGACCATTTGCTTCCCAATTGTGCCATTCACCACGTTACCTGTGAACAAGGATTTCAGGACTCATTGTATGCATTTTACTTTATTTCACAAAAGCTTTTCGTGATGGGTTTGATAAAGCGGTGGCAAAGAGTGCCTACCCTCCAGAAGAGATAACATCATGACCACCATATCCTTCTGCAAATCCATTAACTCTTTTAAAAGATTGATTTGACTTGAGTCCTGTACAAAGCAAAAATGAGAGTTTGTTGCCAGCGTAAAAGTGTGATACTTTTATAGCATGTCTAATCTATTGGTTTGGACCACTCTATGGGTGTTTGTATGTATTGGAGCACTCTGTATGTGTGGGATACCTGTGATAGTTTCATTTGCATATTGGCAAAGACGTGCAGGAATCCAACCACGGCATCCCACAGCCTGCTGTGAGCCAGACTCTGCTGGTTCCCAATACAAGGACCCTGAAAAAGCAATTATCACGCACAATACTAAAGCACTGTTAAAGAGCTGTGTTTTCATCATAGAAACTACACCACTTACCAAGATAGAATCGAGAGATTATACAGATGGATAGATTAAGATAGCAATATTCAATTTCCTTGAAGTTGAATGGTGAATACCTGAATGTACTCTGTAAGTGAGTTGAAGATCTGTTTAGCTACTGCCAGTGCTTTAGAGAAGTTTATCTGTCCTTGGTCATCAATTACATCTTTTCCAGAGTAATACCAGTAGAAATCACTTATGGATTCCTGGAAACCAAGACAATTTTGTATTTCAGTTTAGTGGTGAAATGCTATTGTGCACACAATGCCAATCAAAGGTTTGAGCACACCCTCTAATTCCAAGTTCTTTCCTGGATATGTTAAAGGCATCCTTAATATGCAATAATCTCCTTTGAACAGTTGATATTGAAATGTGTCTGTTATGTCATAAAAAAAAGCCTTCATAACGGCTCTAATCTGAGGTGCTGTTTGTTAAATGTTAATAATGGTGACTCTAAATTAACTTCTCTGCAGCAGAGGTAAGTTTTGGTCTTTGTTTTTCTTGAAATGGTTTTCATGAAAGCCAGTTTTATCATGGTGCTTGATAGGTTTTGCAAATGCACTTGACAATACTGTAATGACTATTTCAGAACAGCTGACCTCCATGTCTTACAATAACTGACTGATGTTGTTAATGAATTACCTAAGTCCACATCTGTATCCATATTTGATATATCAGGTTCTAAATGTACATAGAATTCAAGTTCTAGAATGTAGAAAATAAATCACTAAACAAAACAACATTGAATTAGAGGGTGTGTCCAAACATTTGATTGGTACTGTAGATCTCTTTTTCCATATGTACTTTTTTTTTTTACCTGCAAACGTAGGAGGTAGTCCACTGTGCTAATAATGATGTTGACAGTGGTTGTATTTCCTGTTTGAGTTCGCAAGAAATTTTGGAAATCTGTCGAGAGTTTGCAAAACAATAATGAGAAATTGTGTTTTCTAACTCAAGCAGATTTTAACAGACACAGGTCTTGAAAAACATTGCACATTTACTGTTGTACTTTACTCCAACTGAAAGTGGTGTAACATTTTATTGAAAAAAAGACAGGCCACATCATTGTAATGAATGTCGAGCAATAATAACAGTACAAGAATCTTACCATCATTGTGGCCCTCACATAAAAGCTGCAAAAACCTAAATAAATCCTTTGTAAATTCATCATTTTGTAGTACTTTGGAGCCTTGAAAGAAAACAAAAATGGAAAAGTTACTGAAGCGTGTTAAAAGCTTATAACTTTCAACATGAGTGTCAAGCAAGCATGATCAATTGCTTCACTAGAACCTCACAGCCCCCAAAATAAGGAACTTTAGATTGCAGGCTTGCAGCTGCATCCAAAGAGCCGACGAGAGAAGGAATTGCTTGGAGATTAATACGCACAACTGAAGGAGTTTTCTAAAAGCTGGGGTTAGCAAGGTTTCTTTCACAAGCATCACACAGTGTATGTACTGTACACATATAATGTTGTAAATTGTCACAGCAAAAAAATTACAACAATGATTTCCTTTCATTAATGACATGTATGTGTCAAATTTGGAAGGAATAGTGTTAATACACTGCTATATACAGAATACTATGTCATATTTGTGAAAGTATACACAAAAACCAGCTGTGTGAAGTAGGCCCCAGATTTTTTTTATTCATTTCATGGCTTTGGACAGTATTTGACCTGGAATAGAACGATAATCTCTAAGAGAATGCGATATGACAAGTGCTTAGTAATGTTAAAAAGGCTGAACTCACCAGCCAATGAACACATTCTAGTCTAGTTTAGTACCAAGATGTAATTATACTGTCTGATCTTTTAGCTTCATTCTATGTCATGTGTTATCATGCATGAATCTCTGCAGGACAGCCTACTAAGACAGCACATCCAGGTCAATGTGGGTAAAAAGGTCAAGAAAAGGTGATTTTTAGATGGTCACATGCGAAGTGAGAGCAAAGCGGAATGAGGAGTAGCTAAACGGTATTTACCCCGCTCACTCACGTTGACTGCCATCCAAGAATATAAAATGATAGAAGACACACAAAGAAAGCAGACATAAGCAAAGGAGAAGACACTGGAATTTAGACAAAAATGAGAGAATGTGACAATTTGTAATAAAACAACATGCAGTTACTGTTAATGTTACATTAGGTTAGAAGGAGATTAGAAATGTGTTAGATGGAAAGCTGGTCAGGGAAATTGCTTACAGCAGCACATAGCACAGCATGTTTCATTAAGCTTTAATACAGTTAGATTTATAGGAGAATTAGTTGAATCAGTTTAGTTATGAGGAAAATAAGTCATTGTGCAACTAACAAGTAAGGATCTGCTTATTTCTAATATAGTGTGCAAAATCATATGTAGTATATCATGTTATGACATGTTATTCTTCATTGTTTTTCTTTGAAACTCTTGTTCATAATGTCTAATGCAAACCTAACCAAACAACAACCACCCTTATATTGTTGCATTTTGTATATTAAATCTTTAGAGCAATATAGAGAAATTGCAGCAGCTTTTACCTGTTAATTGTAATAAGTAGTTTGCAGCAATTTTATCTGTTAACCACAATGTGCTAGATATAGTTGGAAATTAAATAAAACATGATCGTGATTAAAAAAAATTATAATAAAAAAAAATTATAATATGATATTCTTGAATTGTTAGAGAATTTCACAATCAGTGCTGTTTTAACTGGTGGGGGAAAATAAATCATTTAAAATATATTATTATTATTATTACTACTACTACTACTACTACTACTACTAATAATAATAATACTAAAATGATTAAATCCATAACAATAATACATTTACTAAATCATCAATATACAGGGTTGCAGGGGGGCCTAGAGCCTATTCCATTAGACTTAGGGCATGAGACGGGGTACATCCTGGACGGGGTGCCAAGTCATCGCAGGATACACACACACACTCACTCACTCACAACTACAGACAATTTGGGAACGCTAAATAGCCTAATCTACATGCAAAATCAATGCACACACACCTGAGGCAGGAATCAAACCCAGACCCTGGAGGTGCAAGGTGACAGTGCTAACCACTAAGCCATCATGCTGCCTAATAATAATAATAATAATAATAATAATAATAATAATAATCATCATCATAATAAAAGGCGCTGATCCATAATTTTGGATATTTGTGTTTCAAAATGCATGATTTGCATTATTCCCCCTGGTGTGGATTTTAACAAACACTAACAATGCTAACACTATTTATGACTTTGTGGCAAACTTCTTATGTCAGGCTGGAGAACAAAATCCACAGTATAGGTAACAAAATCCACAGTAAACACAGTTTATGTATAGAACACTGGAAACTACCAGGCATTCCAGGTAGATTGCTTATTTTATGTTAGAGCTAAAGTTAGCAGGCTAGCTTCATATATCAGAAAATGAAGATAAGTAGTGTCTCAGGTGAAGCCTTTACATTCACTGTGTGGTCTGGTGCATGCAGCGCGCTGTGAGATTATAGCAGAGCAACCATTTCCCCTTTAACCAGAGCTTGTGTTTTAGCTATCAATCTAGCTAATGTTACGTGACTTTTTCATTCTGTAGGTCATTTTTATGATACAACTGAATAAGCGCAGCTACACCAGTAGGCTGGTGTTTCACTGCCAACACCCCCTGCTTGATCACACAGTCACTGGATGAGATATGCAAATAAAAACCTTCATGTGTCACCCATAGGTTTTCTGGAGAACGGGTTTGAAGTGTGGGAGCTCTGGTGGTCCCGATCATGGCAGGAGCTGAACCTGTCTAAACCCCCCAGTTAATCCATAAATAGGAGTCTGTATGGAGTCTGGCTGTTGGTTGGAATATGCATACTTACCTCAGTTACTACAAGCTAGCTAGATTATCTTTAGCTGGCTAACTTTAATTTATATGCTAATATCACTTTCCGTTTAATTGAACTTCTTCATCCATTCCCTTCACATCATCTCATGTCAACTCCTACATTTCTTGTGGTAAGTTAATCTGCAACAATTCCAATTAGCTGGTTAGCAAAAGCGATGCATAGCCAACAGCTAGCAGTTGGGCCAGGCCCAATTTAATATGTTTATGGCTTAATGTAATTACACTAATCCATAATAAATTTACAGCTTAATGTACTTTTAAGCTGTGTCGCATAGAAATTCACCCCTGTACAGTTGTCATCAATGGGAACTCTAGTTATGGAGACCAAAACTGTTTATTTCCATTGTAAAGTTGGAAATTTAAGCATGGGAGTCTATGGAGATTGACTCACCTTTGGAGCCAGCCCCCAGTGGACATTTGAGGAACTTCCATGTTGGTTTCATTTTTCAGGACCAGAGGTTGCCCCTTGCCTTGAATTTTCTCTAAAATTTCATTATTTGGCTCATTCAGACTTTTATATTAATCGACGAGACTGTGAATAGCCCATTACAACATGTATTCTGAATTTCTAAATACTTTAAACGTTTGACGAAAGGAAACCCTTTTTTTGTTGTTGTATTTAACAAGAACCATCTTCTGGTAGACCATTATGCATGTTAGAATGTCCCTTGTTACAAGTGGCGGCTTGTCCTTATGTATGCAGTGGGGCATATATCACAGCCTTTACAACAAATATTACAGCAATCAATGAAAAAAATCATATTCACACCTTTGTATATTTGAAATTTGTATTCACTCTTTTAGTGAACAACAGTTTATTATTGAGCAACAATTCATCACTGCAGTAAATGGTCAAAAATTTAACGTACAAATCATTGTACCCCGTGGTCACTCACTAAACATTTTGCTTATGAGTGAGAGGCAGGAAAGTCAGTTCATTACCCCTTTTTACATTATTCCCGTGCATATTCAAAATAAATCAGTTTGGTAAAAATTCATTCAACAGTAACCTTTAGCAGTGGTTCTCAACTCCGGTCCTGAAGGACCTACTGCCCTGCACATTTGAGTGTTTTTCCTGCACTATCACACCCACTTCAGTTCAGAGAAGGTTGTTCATTAGCTGATTAGATAAAGAAGGTGGGCAGGGAACTAAGAAAATACTAAAATATGCAGGGCAGATGGTCCTCCACTGGTCTATAGCATAGGTCATCACGTACCATGTTGTCGTGTCCCACCAAAATTTATGGTAACAAGTCACTCCTGCTTGTTATTTTCCTATTTCAGTGAATCTCCCATTTAAAATAGAAGAACCCAAATATGTTAAGACTATGTGGCAACACCGAGTAAAAAAGCACAAGCAGTGTGATTATACATCTGAAAGGAATATAATGGCCTGGACTTACCTGAACCTTCTTCGGTCACCATTCCAAGGCTCTCTGCCTTCTTTTGTCTCTCAAATGCATTCAGATCCAGTACACTGAAATGTGCAATACATTAAACCACATACAATAAAATACTGTAAAGTGATTGTGAAGTAAAATGGGAGAAAGCACGTTTGAAAAATCTTATATACCTGCAAGACTGCATTAGCCAAGATAAACTTTTGAAAAACCCAGCATCCCTTTTTTCTTTCAGATAGTCCAGCATTTTCTAAGGACACAATGTATATGCTTTTGTAATGTAAAAATAATTGACATAAGTTGCTTTTATAGTTTTACTCTGTCTCTAAATAAAAGTGGATTGAGTTGCACCGATGTACCTGCTGAACAACAACATTGCCTCCATTGAGAATAGAGATACCCAGTTTCAGAGTGAATGTCACCATAGGGCCGAGTCGTCCTGAAACAAAATAGCAAGCCTGCATTGTTTATGTGTACCTTTAAGACGTCAGCAAAATTAGTGAGCCTAAATGTGAATAATAAAAAAATAATGAGCTAAAGACTTGTTTGAGAAACAACAGGAAGGTAGCAGTTGGATTTACCTTTGCTAGCACTGATCATCTGGAGCACCATCTCCGCTGCTCCGCGAGCATGTAGCCTAGCCTGCTGATACAGAATTTTTTGCTTCTCCATCTCTTTTTCCTGTGATGAAAAATGTGCATATACAAAGCAGATCTGTAACCAGTTGGCAATTTGGCTACATTTATGAAATTCAATTAATCAGCTCAGCTATGTTGTTGGAAGAAGCATATGACAAATCATAACTGAATAGACATTGGATGCATCAACATGTAGGTAATTATCATTCGTGTTGAACTAGATGTTTAACCATGCACATACATTTATACAATTATACAATTAAGAACAGCCTGAACTGCTTCCATAAGTCTTTATAAATGTTAGCTTGTTTGGACGGTCATCCTATCCCAAGCCAGATTTGACAAGTGGACAGGTGTTAGTGTCAAGCTATGAAGAACGTTGCAACATCTAGGGGTCTAATCACTCTAGACAGCAGAGTAATGGGATTTCAACCATGCACCTTCCATGCAGAATTTCTTTGACAGTCAAACATTACATTCCTGTCCTTTTGTGTTCTTAAATAATAAATAAAAGATACCCGGCTTCACACATACCTCAAATGTCTTTTCTTTTCCTTCTTCTTCCTCCTCTTCTTCATCCTCAGCACAACTCTACAAAAAATATATTTTACATTTAGTTCTCACTTGTGTGCAATATTCTTGCAATGTGCAATTGATTTAACAACAGAACAAAAGAAATACCTTTGCCATCATATCTGCATACGCAATATACAAGGGATCTACTTCCAGGACACTAGAGAATAGAGACAAAAAATATATTAATTCAACCATTCTTAAAAAAAAAATAATAATAAATGTAATAAAACAGGTTCCTCATGGGTATGCATGTGGAGGATTATTTGGGACCTTCTCTCAGTCAGGGCATTATGACTGAAGTGGAGGATGAGCTGGTTAAGAGGGTCCGGCTGAACCTCAGCCTCTGCTTCCTCCTCTTCCTTTTCCGCAACCATGGGGGTTTTCTGCAGGCAGAGCCACACAAGTCACACAAGCCTTCAGCCCACATTTCACACATACACATGCTCATCCTTCACTAACAACAACAACAACAACACTTAAGACATTTCCATTTCTCTCTTACGACAGTCTCTCACTCAGACACTGTGAGAACCACTGACTCACTCGCTATACTGTCACGGAGCAAATCCATAGGCTTAAGCTTTGAACACAAACACACAAAGACAAAGAGCACATTCTATCATATTTCAGCACAATGGCTTCCTCAAACAAGACTTAAACATCATTCTTTACTCAGGCCTTCTCATACTTTTTCTTACCATACCAATCGTTTGAAACAAGGCACCTGCTCTCTACTGTCTCTACACACGGTATATTCATGCTTTCTGTCACTCTTCAACTGAGACCAGCTTGTTCACACATAACTCACATGCAGTTTTATTTCCACTTTCACATGATGGCAAAATCAATCAAATGTTATTTAAGATAGCGTCTCCCGGCTCTGGACCTGGGGAATAGTACAATGTACTTATGGTACAGGATAGGCACATCTGATTTAATTCCAGAAGTAATAATTATGTAATCATTTATACAGTCATGTGTAAAAATGAGTCCCCTCTCTTTTAATTCAGTGTTTTTTTTTTTTTTGTGTGTGTGTGTGTGTGTGTGTGTGTGTGTGTGTGTGTGTGTGTGTGTGTGTGTAAATACATAATTTTACAAAATCATCTGATTGTAGCGGGTCTTAGCCAAATACAACCTCAGACGAAAAACAAAATATAACTTTTTTTTATTTTATTTTTTATTTTTATTTTTTACAGAGTCACTATTTTTAAAGAAAAAAAACATGCATGCAATACTAAGTACCCCCTTACTGCCTCCACAGGGTAGCAAAAGGGTAAGTTGCAGCCAGGTGCTGCTAATCATCAGCTCTTGTTTAACTGATCATCAGCAGACGTTATGGCAGTTTGCTGGTTTGGAGCATTCAGATGTGTGGTAAGAAGGCACACCAAAAAAACATAGAATTAAATGAAGGGCACTAACTTTTACACATGACTGTATATGTAATACTAATAAGACCAATTTTTGACCTGGTCATAGCATATGTCCAAAAACATTTAAATCCATGAAAATAACCCTTCTCCCAGTAAATTACGTCATTATGTATTTGTTTACATAATTGATTCTACATGCAGATCTCTTACATAAAAATGGAAATATGCATGTCGTTAAAATCTTACTCAGGAATAAACAACCAGGTCTAAATGAGGTCAAAATTTTGTTTCATTCAGTTGAAGGCCAGAGTTGAGAAGCACTTCTTTAGGTGACATGCCAGAAAAGAGCATGGCCATTGCCTGATGTGATGCTCCAGGACTATGTCCAGGGGATGATACCATTAATGTATCAATGACCAGCTCATGGAAGACATGCAATGTTATGTGCTCATACATTAATGAAAATGGCAGTGCAGTGCATGTCCCGTGAAGCGTAGTGATATCAGATAATCTGCTGTTTTTTGTTTTTTTCATAGAAATTAAACTATTTTGCTGAGGCGCATGTTAAATACGAAGACGTTTGTTTAGCTGTTTGAAGAATGCTTGAGCTTCACTACAGATTAATATACACTATAATTATGCCCTATTACCGGAAGTGCCCTAGTTCTAGAGTAGCTAGTTTATCAGTCAGAACCAAGTTTAAAGGAATACTCAAGATTTTCCACCAAGTTTCTATCCACTGCATCTATAGTGTATGTGTGATTGCCACTGACATTCATTTTGACTCCTAGTCCAAAAAGAACAAAAAAGATGAGAAATATCTAAACCTTTAGACTTCAAACTCTGTATTCGGCTTTTTGGATATGTCAGTTAGAACAAAAGTTATCATTCATTTTATGTGACCTTTATGTGCCTATGTGGCCTATTAAAAAAAAATTCTGTCATGTTTGGGTAGTCGGTTAAAATGAACCAAAATCCCATCCATTCATCTGTCTAGGAACCTCTGTAATCCAGCTAGGAACTGTGGAAGCCATTGGGGATCAAAACAGGGCAAAGGGGGACTTTATTACAGTCTTTATTCCCATTTGTAGGACCATGGTAAGACCTCTGGTTAACAAACTAAAATTCAGTTCATCATATTGTCTATTATTGCTGAAAAAAAGGATATTACACTCTAAACTGCACAATCTGCACAATATATATGTTTATTCAAAAAAAAAAAAAAACAGCAAGACAAATAATGGCTAAAATGCTCTGAGCTTAAAGGGCTATCAGAGTCAGATTATGCATGTGCTTTAGACGATTTTCTTGGCTCTCCATTCAGTTTATGCAAATTACATGTCTTTAGTTCATGTTTAGTTAATTTCGTCATGGACTTGCCAGATGTTCACAAGACAGTGATTTTCAAAGAAAATCTTATTTAAACAAAACAGGATACAAAAGGCAGACTGAACAAACACAGAGGATTTTGTATTACAGTACCTCATAAAAGCAAGAGACTATTTAGGACTGAAAAATGGCAATAACACCAACGATGGTGATTGATCATTTGATGTGCTTGCGTGTAAAAAATAAAAATTTACTAAAGTGCCTACAATTTGAATAATAAACATACGTTATGTGCTACAATTAGAACTCAAGTTCTTAGCTCAGGCATTAGTTCTTAACTTCACTGCACATACTGTATGTAACTCAACTTTCAATATGATAGGTGCATTTAAATAAATAAAAGTTTTTCATTCCATTTTTTTCACTACAGCCAAACATGTCGAAAATTCTTGTCAGTGGTATTCACATGTTCACAACAGCTGTAGTACATGACATTTGAAAAATTGCTTGAGTATTCATTCAACACTTGTGACATTTAAAGCAACTGTACTGCCTGCACCTACACAGAGACGTGATTTTCTAGATGAGGTGAACATGCCACTCACGCTCACAACTTACAATACGAGACTTACGAAAGGGAAGACGACACCCAAACAGAGAGGCAGAGTGTCACAGGGCAGACCTGCCCCCTTACCACAGCTATGCTGAGATACACTGCTCTACGCGGCCTCAGGCTCAGCCCAAACTCATGCAGGGCCTGTCTGCTGCGCACACAACCAGCTGAGCCAAACACGGGCCAGGACGAAGACGTGAGGCGAGCAGGAACGCGCTGCCGCATTTCAGCGGGCAAGGTGCTGGCCGCAGGGCAAACAGTGACAGAGAGGGCACCAGCGGGCACACACGGCACACAGGGCAGCGCCAAGGCTGGCCCAGTACTTACTGCCAGGTCCTGCACTAGCTTCTCCTCAAAGGAGTACTCCTCTGCTACTATCCAAAGTTTCTGATAGCCCATGAGGAAGAGGTTAATAGAGCGATGCCTGAAGATTCAGGGGAAAGGGAGGTTAGGAAGGATAGAGGCAGGGTAAAAGAAATGAGGGGAAATGGGAATAGGAAAAGGGGTGCATTCTGGGAGGGAGTGAGAGAGATGTACAGCCCATGGCCTCATCTGATTGGCCACCTCAATAACTGAGTGAGGTACACCTAGGAAATCAGCACAGTTCAAATATAAGTGAGTGAAAATTAGTCAAGGATTTTTTTTTTCTGGTTTCTTACCTAGTCCTACATTTATTGTAACAAGCTGCTTTACCTAAATACTCACCATATCAAATGTTTATATGGAAAGTTTATTAATGTAACAGTAAAGGACAGCACTGGAAGGTGACCATTCAGAATGGCAGTATAAATTGAATGCTTGTGCTTTTAGTCCTTGGGTTGGAAAATGGACTGGAGGGAGATGTTGGAATCATGAGGTCTTTTAGGCTCACTTTACCGTTAGCATGGAGAACAGACCGTCAAAGCTGGAGGTTTGGTACAACTTTTCCAGCCAAACGTACCCATAGCCATTCAGGAAGTAATTATTATTTTTGAATCTAAAGTGTATTATAGAGACAACAAAGAGGAGAAATGTCTTAGACCTAATAGGAAAGGTGTATGGAATGGCCTGTACTGAAACACTGGACATTTCACATTGTCAGACAGGAAAACATAGTTTGGATTAGAAAATAGGTCTATAAATAACAAGAGCAAATATTACAAATTGGACATTTCTTCTAACGTAAATAAGTGGTGAATAGTAAGCCATACAGATCAACATCAAGAAAGCTTATAGCATGTAATCTAATCTATAGCATGAAACACACATCTGGTTTGATGATGAACAGCTCATGAAGAAAGTTCCCTCAGCACTCACCTAGGTAGCTTGTAAAGAGGTGCCATGCGGAAACAGGCGACCACGGCACGCTTGCGCTGTTTGGACAGCTGCTTCTGCCATACCAGTTTTTTACACCTGAGAGGTTGCTCGACCTGTGGAGTAACGTCCAGTGTGAAGACTGTAGATAAGTTTCTCTTATGATTTCAATATAGTTGAGGTAATAATGTAATGCATTTGAGGATTTGTGTATTCAGGAAAGATGGAGAATTCGCTATGGCAAAAAGATGATATGTTTGTCTCTAACCTGCTCAAGATGGAAGACTGCGGATGAGATGCCTTGAATCTTCTCGATAATGTGGTCTGTATTTTGCGGCTCCTCGCTCTTCACCTCGACATCCTTATAGAGGTTTAGCTGCCACTGCACTGCTGGGTCCTCGGTCTGTACACCATAGAAAGATGGATTCTCTAATTCACATATATATATATAGATATAGATATATAATGATCATCCCTTCATTATGTGTAACTTGCCTTCTCTTGAAGATGTAGGTTCTGTCTAAGTTGATCCTTCACCTCGTCATCTGTATCTTTCTGTAAAGGCCAAAACATTTAGGATTTGCCTTCTAAAATGTTAAAATAGAGTTATGTTAAAAAAATATTTTAAAATGGTATTGAACATGTTAACAGCTACCAGAACTTAGCTCATGGTATCACTTCCTCATAGTGTGACTATAAACAGCTTCTCACCAACAGCTTACCGAATATGACTATTTGCTGACACCCATGAATCCTTTCAGAAAAGTCCAATAAAAGTTCTCTCACAGAAAATCTCACAATATCAATAATTATTCATTTTTCTCTATTAATAACCAGCAGATTATTCATTAGCATTATCGTATGTGAACCATCCACCATTCATCTTCTATACCGTTTATCCTGGGTACAGGGTCATGGGGGGCTGGAGCCTATCCCAGGAAACATAGAGCACGAGGCAGGATACACCCTGCCAATTAATCACAGGGCATCTCATCTGGCAATTTGGAAATGCCAATTAAACCTAATCTGGATATATTTGGAGGGAGAAATATATATATATATATTTTGTGGGAGAAAACCAGATTACCCGGACGAAAACCCACCAAACATGGGAACAGCATGCAAACTCCAGACACACTGCAGGAATCGAACCCTCGACCCTGAAGGCTTGCAGCCACAGTGCTAACCACTACACCATTGTGCCGCTTTAATGGGGTATAGAATTTTTTTTTTATTATAATGAATTAAAATGAGGACCGCTGCTGGCACTACTGTCAAATCAGCTGTTATTGAAAATTTATCAACACCTCGACACCAATCAGACTCGAGAATTTAAAATGGTTAAAATCAGATAATGTCAGCTGAATGTAAAATTAAAGCCATGCTCACCAAACTGTAGCGAATCTTGGCGAGAGAGATGAGCTCCTGGTCTCCCGCCGTGCACATGTTGAGGCCGACAGGCAGCAGTTTCTTGTGAGCTGCCACAATTAAAGATGTCTGAACAGAGTACAATTCTCTTTTTCTCTTCTTACCTCTCCTCTCCTGATCCTGGCCTCCTGACTGTAACACATCATATGCATACATGTTTTTTACTGGATACTGTTCATGATTAAGCTGGAGGCATGGGTTCATTTACTTAATTTAATTGAATCTCTTCCAAGGCATAAGAATGTACATTCCACGTAGCACATGTTTAGTCTGATAAATTCTATCATGAGTTTTGTAATGGTCTCAAATTTTAATCTCGAATTTTAATCAGGCAGTATACCTTTTTAGCTATAGTATACACGCAGATCAACCACAACGAAAGCCATTATGCCCAGTATTATGCAGGTTGCCTCTTGCAAGAGAGTGATGCTTATGGTGCTGTGGATTGCTGGATGGGTCTTTCATGCATGAGATTTGTTTGTCTGGCGCATTCCCGTGAATATTTATTTTTTAAATTTTGACTCGATGACGGGTTAGATTTGCGAGTATCTCACCTTTGACATCTTGGTCTTGGTGTCTCCAGTGAGGAAGGCAAGGTTGTTGATTTCATTCTGCACCACAAAATTTTGCTCCTCCCTTTTGAAATTCTGTAAAGAGCAAGAGATGTTGTGAAAATCTGTAGATCACAATAATAATAATAATTTTAAAAAAAATCCATCAGAAGTTTAAGATCTTACATGAGATTTACACCAGAGAATGAAAATCTCAGACACCATTTTGAAGAGCTCTGTTGAATCTGAAGTTGGTTTCTTCAGCCATTTGGACCTGAGTAGAAGACAGGGTTCATGACTCAAGACTCCACATGGGGCTTACTTATCATGGAACACTGACAGGTGTAGGTAGACATACAATATTCACTACTTTAGATATTGTTTTTCATAAAACCTGATTTAGATCATTTCATCATCTCTTAAGAAGTTCTAGCTTTCATTTATATCTTTGTGTTTGATTCAGTGCTTAATCAGTGATGAAACAGTGCTGATACCTGTTGTTGTCCACGTAGCGAATGAGCATGGGGTAAAAAGCGTACAGGTCCCTGCATAGGACAGCGAACTCATCCAGGATCTGCAGCTCGGCCTCCTGCGTGTCAGCCTTGCTCTCAGCCCTTATCATCTCCTCCTCAGCCACGACCTTCACTGTCTTCTTCTTCAGCTTCTCCAATGTGGGGAGGAAGTGAGTTCGTAAGAGGTCTCCTCCTGCCTTGCTAATGATTGGCTGTGTGTACACTGTATGGAAATAAAATTCTTGCATTGGAGGGAGTCACTTTGTATGTGAATTTATGAGTAACAAAATGTGTTCTCTACCTTGTCTGCCCCAGAAAAAAAGAAGCAAGAAAAAAGTATGATGAAAACTGAATGGACAATGTCTCTATGATAGTACAGTTAAAAATTTCATATATAATATTGACATAAAATACAGTAAATACAGCTCATTGGTTAAGGTGCTGGGCTACTGATCGGAAAGCCCAGAACCATCAAGCTGCCACTGCCAGGTACGTGAACAAGACCCTCAACTGCTCATGTTTATAATCAGATTTTAAAAAAAGGAAGTTGCTTTGGATAAGAGTGTCTGCCAAATGCGGTGAATGTAAATTGCTGAACCCTTCAAGTCAGATTCTCGTAAACAGCCTTTCAATAGTGCCGTTCCACTGGCATAGAGCCAGTACAGTAATTAAACTATCAACAAATAATGATTTTCAAAATAAATTAATTGATGAATTCGATGAAATGAAAAGGATGGATACATTTGCATACATTTGTGTTGCTGCATATGCTGATTTTTTTTTGTTTTGTTTTGCTTGCATGCAATTTTGATTTCCTGTGAAATCATATGAAACTTTTATATTGCCTGTTGGGTAGGTTGCATATGTATATTTACAGTACTGTGCAAAGGCCTTACTCATATGTAAATAACTGCTGTAGACAAGTTAGAGAGCAAAAAAAAGGGTGTAAAAAATACTATTAAAAAACACTAATTAATGAAGCAAAGTCGATAATTGATATGAAGACCATTTGCTTAAAATATAGTCTCCGGTACAATTTGTGGATCGTGCGGGCCTGGAGCCTATCCCAGGAGACTTAGGGCACGAGGCGGGGTACATCCTGAATGGGGTGCCAATCCATCGCAGGGCACACACATACACACTCTCACACGCTTATTTACACACTACGGGCAATTTGGGAACGCCAGTTGGCCTAATCGGCATGTCTTTGGACTGTGGGAGGAAACCGGATTACTTGGAGGAAATCCAACAAGCTGGGGGAGAACATGCACACAAACCTTGAGGCGGGAATCGAACCCTCAATCCATAAAGTGGAAAGCGACAGCGCTAATTACTACACCACCATGCCACCCAAATCAAGTCATATCCAAGTTGTTGTCATATATTGTTGTTTTTTTGTTTGTTTGTTTTTATAAGGAAATTAGCTGCTAACAGAACCAGCAACAATCATAAAATAAACATGTATAATAAAGTTTGTCAAACAAAAAAAGACAGTATTGATAATCGCACCTGCAAGCCTTTTCATCCAGGAGGCTTCATCTATACCCAAGTTATTGTTGAGAATCTTGAGAATGTTGCCTAGGATGAGGCTGAGGTGCTCGGAGGTGACCGTGGTACAGCAGCTCACGTGACTGGGGGAGTTCTCAGGGCCCTTTTCCCACCAGTAAGAAAGATAGTTACACAGCAAGGGCAAAATGACCTCGATGACATGGGGCATCTCCGTGTAGCGAGCCCCAGACTCAGAAATGTCATGGATGTCCTTCATCAGGCCGTCCAGACGTGGCATCTCAGGACACATCTCCTCCACGGTATCAGGCATGCTCAGGACTAGAAGACAAGTCCAACGTTGTTATAAGAATCGAAATCTTCAATGAACTAGTCTGAATGATTTGGTTACAAATAACCCATATAAGGATTTACTACAGTACAACACTATGTTCACTCACTTGCTCTCTCTCGTGGTGTTTTGGTGTTGAACACAGAGCGTGGGTTGTGCATGTTCAGATGAGGTTCCAGGAAAGCCACAGGCATCGCTCCCACCAGAGTAGCCAAGCATTCTCCCAGCACAGGAAGCTGCCTGTTTTTTTTTTTTTTTTTTTTTTTAATGCAGAACTCAAACATGAATAACTCAGAGAAAAGAGCAATAATCTAATTAATGACGCGTTTAGAAAGGTACATTACTTTTCAACATAGATGTTTTTGCCAGTTCCCAGAGAGTACAGGCTGGTCAGAATTCGATAGCAGGACAGTTGAACATCATCCACTGTAATGCAGTGACATAAAACAATATTCATACTTAAATTTAAGAGAAAACATTTCATTTTCAAATTATGGTACAAATTAGGTCTGTCAATATTAACGTTTTAATGCATGTGATAAATCTAGAAATCTTAACGCATTACTTTTTTACCACAAATTAAACATATGACCAAGTCTGACCCTAGTGGCTTCCCAGAATCGCAGCACCCGGCTGTGTGTGATAATGGCACGATTAACAGAGATACTAAGATGACTGAAGAAACATCGCCAGGCTTTTAGATGGAGGTTTGGATAAAATCTAAATTCTGTGTTTGAGCTACCTTCAAGGGAACTATTTTATATAGAATACATTAACTATAAGCTGTGGGTATGGTGGCTCAAGTGACAAAAGATTTCAGGGCCTGCCACACCCTATACCCACTGCATGCAATACCAGGTACATTTGAGAGATTTTTACATGCATTTCTTTATTCCAACATTGCACATTCATAATACAAGTAAATGGAGGTATATAAAATTGTGAATAACTGATTAATCGCGGACTATGACTATGATTAACTAGATATGAGTGGGTTTAATGTAGTGGTCATTTCAGTATTTTGCATCATTTGCCCTTTATTTAGGTTATGTGATCAATGACCAACTGTTTACTTACACAGCAAGTCCGCCCCAAACTGGTGCTCAGTGATGTGCTGGAAGAGTGCAGTAAGAATGGGCAGCAGTGCCACTGAAGTGTAATTGATAATCTGTGCGACCCCCTTCATCTGGGTGCGAGATTGGCCGAGTTTGCCCAGCTTCAGGTTCTCTACAGTCTTCTCCAAGTCTTCCGCAGCGTTATCGAAGAATGTCCTGACTCCGGCCTTCACCAGCTCAGAGCCAGACTTCATCACTGTCCTAGGAAAGGAGACCACATCATCAGCCGTGCGAACTCTTACGCTCCAAAATGATTATAATGGTCAAGATTACAAACACAATTCAGGACACGATCAGTTGATCCACTCTGTGAGTAATGGTAACAAATTATTGTAGCCAATCTATCGAACCGCTTATTTTAGAAGATAGGAGGATATCAGGAAACCAGCAACTCTGGAGCTGTGAGCTGCTAGCTGTGCTGCCCTGTTTTAGCATTTATATAATATAACATAATTACCATGACATAAGAGCTGTCATATTTAACTTTGAAAAATTACAGTGAAAACTAAAAGAAATTTCAGCTTTTCTTGCTAATCTTTTTTTGCAAAAAAAAAATTGATATGCAATACATTAGTCATTTAATTTATTTAAATAATATAGTACTGTTTAAAAGTCTTAGGCACTCTGTATAATTAGTATTAAGATTCTTTTTTATTGTACAGTATGACATTGTATTGACCGAGGACAAAACATTTCTGATTATTAGCACTGATCAGTATTCCACCACTAAATGTAAAGTTACAGAAAAATATTTGTATTTGTATATATGGTAGAAAGCAGCATATTATTTAAGCTGTGTGTGTAAGGTATATACAATTTTTTTTTTCATTTCTTTATTTTTTTGCAGAATACTGTACAGGAGGTTGGTTTTAAGTGATAAAAACATAAAACTTTATTAATTTCAATCACTGCTACAAAAGCAAGAATGTATTCCCACAGAGGCCCTAAATGGACATGGATGAGGGGGGAAAATTCGTTAAAGGAAAAAAAATGGGGGGGATCTGGGAAAGAAAAAAAAACGGGACATAGAAAGAAAAGAAATCGAGACCACGTGACTCATATTTCCGATGCCAAAATACGGAAATGGCAAGCTCCGAGTACAAACTGTCTTTATATTTTATGCCAAGCTGAAAGTAAAACTCAGCTACTCAAAAATCTACTCAATAATTCTCTCCGTATGCCTGTTTAAAAACGCACGTTTAACTCCAATCTGAGTATTATTTTTTGCGAGATCTCACAAACTTTTGCAAGATCTTGCGAACTTTTCTAAGCTTTTCCTAGCTTAAATTTTTTCCACCCATATCCTGTTAGCCTTTTTTTTTTTTTTTTGCCTTGCATTTTTTTCCCCCTCCAACATTAATTTTTTTCCATCCATGTCCCGGTATTATTCTTTATTTTTCAGTAAAAAATTTCAAATAACTTTACACCCGCCCCCCTTGTCCCCAAAAACAAACAAACAAAAAAAACATTAACAAAAAAAAAAAAAAAACCTGAAGCTCTTACCTGAAGTCCAGTGAATGTGACAAGATGTGAAGACAGCTCACCATGGTAGCAGAGTCACTTCCTGACATGGTTGTTACATGTACAAATGTTATTCAAGACCAAGAAGAAATATGATGATCAAGTTGTGAGTAACAATGAAGTCTTATTTGGGCTTACCAAACAGAGAAATCCTATGTCTAACCAGAGAAGCCAGCTTACAGAAAAGACTGTAGAAAAGAGAGGGTGAAAGACAGCAATGAGAAAATAAGCACTTGCATTTTCAATTAACTTCTAATAAGCATTCGTGGCTCGTTGTCTTAATAACTTATTGCACATTTTAAAATAAATCAATAACAATAAGAAACCTGGTGATCATCTCCTTCTCTTTGTTAGAAGCATAACCACTGCTGCTCAGGTTGATGCTGGGAGAAGACAGGAAGTAAAGGCAGTGATTTTTAAAGTACTGGTCAAGTAAGGGCAGCAGGACCTGCAGAAAACCAAGCATCAGAATCAGACATATATAAATGACAATAGTTACTTATTATAGCAAATAAGGTGGGTATTTCTTTCATATATTGTATGCACAACAAGTGATTAGGAATAAATTGAAGTATGTTTAAGAAAATCTATCTGTAGATATGTCAACCCTCAACCTTACCTTTGCGAAGAACTTTATCTCTTGCTCATGAGGTGATTTGTCAGTTTTTCCACTGGTGGCCATGGCCTCTGTAAAAGTTTTGTAAAGGTAAGTTCTCAAATAAGAGGCTCTAACGAAATCCAGTCTAAATGAGCAGACCTGCAGAACTATGTCCAACTACCCCAGATAATCATTTCAACATTTTATGTTTCCTTGTCCTGAGAAAAGTGCAGGGACAACTGTACGGGCAGTCAGGAAGGAGCTGATGCTCGGTGTGTACATTTATAACTGTAAATTTTGTCCCTGAAGAGAGGAGGCTGCTTTTTCAGAGGAACGGGCAGACATGGTGGTCCAGATAGCTCAAATGAAGCACCATCACCAGACTACCTGATGCTGTGTAGATACCACAAAACCTTCAGGAAAGCTGAAGTATATTTATATTGCCTAGAATTAGGGGGTTGTTTTGAATTTGTATTGCATTTGTTGGTTTGAATTTGTATTGTATGCATTTTGTCAAGGGTTCGATTCCTGCAGATATGTATATGTGGTTTGTATGTTCTCCAAATGCTTGGTGGGTTCCCTCTGGGTACTCCACACAGTCAAAAAAAACAAAAAACATGAAGATTAGGTTAATTGGCGTTAACAAATTTCCTGTGGTATGCGTGTATGTGTGTGTAGATACTGTGTGTGCAATGAGATGGACTCGCGCCTCTTGTGCCCCGCCACAACCGTTTGCACAAGATAAGTGGTATAGGAGATGAATGGCAGGCATGCGGCCCAACAGGCTAGGAGCCCAAATCTGCCAACCTGGACCCCAAACTGCCCAGATCCCAATCCAATCAAGCGCCAATGGAATGCATTAAAACAAACAACCCATAGCACCCAAAGAATCTGCTGCCAACATCCTGGTACCCCCAGAGGTCTTGCACAGATATGCTCCAAAGAGGGCAGCCGTGGAACCCAAAACCTAGTTGATGTCATGGCTGATTGGTGCATCTGTTCTTTTCTCAGTTTAGGATAACATGTCTAAATCAGTGTTTATTTTATTCATTTGAAAGCATGCAGTGAGTAATTATTATCACTTAAATTATTTATAATATGGATAATTGCATCTTTTTTTTAACAAATGTCCTTTATGTTACAGTAACTCACCTAAATGGGCTATGAATTCCTGTGCTGAGTCTACATAACTCAACAGCCTCTTTAAGAACTTGTAGGCGATCCTCTTTTCCATAGAGGAGGAATCCTGCTCCAAGTCCTTCAAACCTCTAGTGAGAAAAATCAGTAGACGATCAATACAATAGATACCCAACGTGCATCGTTATTATATGGTGTGTTCATGTATAAACTATACACAAAATGCTTGCATTCTTGTTGTAGACAGCAAAGATACACAGATAGAAGAAGACGAGCTTGCAGAGACACACGTACAGTACCTGCTTGTTGAGTATCCATTGACCTGCAGGAATTTAAAGAGCTCCTGAGCCTTTTCCCTGTCTCTGAACTTCTCCTTCGCAGTCAATGTGTCATAGGGTACCAGCAGTGGGTGAGTCCCACCTCCTGCAATTAGAAACACACCTCATGTGGTACATTGTGAAACCTTAGAGTATACAGTACAGGTATGCCTATGAGCAAACAGTACTACCTTTGCTGCTTAGTTCCATTTTCTTTTTCTTCGCCCAAATATTGTGGTAATTTTCTGCGACAGTCTCTACCATACTCTGCAGACAGTGACGAAAAAAGACATTTATTCATTAGACTATACTACTGTACATGAAAACAATAACTGTGTATTGTGGAATTTCAACAAGCATGTATGGGAATGATTGGTCAAGTGTTTGGAAAAGGTTACATCAAAATACAAAATCTTTTTTTATGTAGTCTGGTATGGGTAACATACTTTTGTTTTCATTTACATACAGTATATACATAAACATATATACATGTACAGTACAGACCAAAAGTTTGGACACACCTTCTCATTCAAAGAGTTTTCTTTCTTATGTTCTTTATTATGTTCTTTAGCCCAAACAAGTCTCTTCTGCTTGTTGCCTGTCCTTAGCAGTGGTTTCCTAGCAGATATTCTACCATGAAGGCCTGATTCACACAGTCTCCTCTTAACATTTCTGAGGCTGGTGACTCGGATGAACTTATCCTCCGCAGCAGAGGTGACTCTTGGTCTTCCTTTCCTGGGGCGGTCCGCATGTGAGCCAGTTTCTTTGTAGCGCTTGATGGTTTTTGTGACTGCACTTGGGGACACTTTCAAAGTTTTCCCAATTTTTCGGACTGACTGACCTTCATTTCTTAAAGTAATGATGGCCACTCGTTTTTTTCTTCACTTAACTGCTTTTTTCTTGCCATACTGTAATACAAATTCAAACTCTTTGAATGAGAAGGTGTGTCCAAACTTTTGGTCTGTACTGTACATATTTTTAATAAGAAAAATACCTTGGTAAATGAAGCCTGTTAAAGCAGCACAGAAGTAAGTGTAAAAATCTATTACCAAAAAGTATTTTTACTGTACAGGGTCGTGACTCGCAAGAAGCCTGGATCCTATTCCAGGGGACTAGGTAGGGTCTACCCTAGAAAGAGTGCCAATCCATCGCAGGGCATACAAGCATGCACACATTCACATACTACAAGCAACTTGGAAATGCTGCTTAGTCTAATCTGCGTGTTTTTGGACTGTAGGAGGAAATCCTCCAAGTACAGGAAGAACATGCAAACTCCCCACACACATACACACAGACCCGAGATAGGAATCAAACCCTCGACCCTGGAGGTGAGAGGCTGTGCTGCTAACCTTTATGCAACAGTCAAATAATACAGACTAAAACCAAAACTTACCTGTAGCTCTCTAGACAAGGTTACATTATCCAAATCCACTGGTACTGGATGAAATCTGTCTCCCTTTTTAAAAAAAACAAACAAACACATGCATTAAATACATCTCAGCTAAATAGCTTGGGCTTTTATATTTTCTGTCGTATTCTTAATCTTAAATCGTCCTACCTGAGAAGCCTCCGAGATCTGTTTCTCTGCCTCGCGCTGCTGTAACATGGCCTCCCCTTCTTTGGTTCTCTCAATACTCCAACCCATAGCCAACATGCTCTTCAGAGATTCCTTCACCGGGTAGCGGTAGGTTTCTCTCTCCTAAACCATTTCCAACACATTAAGAGTAATTACTTTAACATCTGCCTGAATAATGACTTTAGACTGGATAATTTTAGAACGGCATGCATACCTTCTCACTCAGTGATTTATATGGTTTCAGGAGAGGGTGAGTTTTGGCTTGGTCATCCACTTTCTCACCCGCAGTCCAGCCTAGTGATAACTGTCAGATGACAGAACATCAGATCATATGCATCCTACACTGGGTGTTTATTTATGCAATTCTCCACCGTTAACGCCTGAAATGTTGTATCATGGGAACAGCCAGTAATTTACCTTCTCAGAAGACCACTTCTCATGGCAATGCTCAGCATATTTGCTGGCAATGTAATCCAGTTTTTCAGGCAGTGAGATGCTAAAAATAGACGTTTACAAGAATGCATTGTTATAAATAATAGAACGTGTGTACTCTTTGTAATTGATTTAAAGTTGAATTTAATCCAAAAAAAAAAAAAAAAAGGTTTTTCCGATTTGAATTCCTACAATACTACCCTTACGAAGCCGAAAAAGCAAGCATGCACAAATTCATCCTGAGCGGTCTGGAATTCCAGGTGGATTCATAGTACTATTACACTTCAGTGCTTACTTGGCAGTGCTGATAGGCTTGGGATCAAAGTTTCCTTGAGCATCCACAGAGACCTGCTTCACCAGAGTTGTAGTTGGGCTCATGTCTACGTAATCAGGCGGGAGGGCTCCACTTATGGCACTTAGACACGTCATAGCCATTTTAAAAAGCTCTGCGTCATATTTCTGCAGGAGAGATTACGGAAGGAAAGGTAGTGTAATGAGGGCTGCACAGCTGTGCTGTCCCAGTCTATGAATAGTAAGCAGGGGTAAAGGCTGAGCGAGCACATAGACTCCTTGGAGACAAACATGGTGTGAGTTCTTGTAAAGGAAATAATTTACTACTGTATTTGCTTGACTTTTGATTAAACAAGTCCATTACAGATACAAGTTAGCATGCAGGAATGTCTCAGGGATTCTGGGTGTGCAGCTCAGCCCTACAGTAGGCTCAAGACTTGGACAAAGACAATTTTTTTTTTTTAATTCAACTGCAAAGTAAGAGGTTAGAGGTTTATCTTTGGAGTACATATAAAAAAATGTTCCAACTGTACAGTCATTTATAAAATGTGAAATTGGATGTAAAATGCTATCTTGGTTGGCTGATGGATTGTTCAGTACCTTCTGAGAGAGGGCATCAAAAAGACCCCAGAAGAGTTTCTTGGTGAGATGGAGCTCCTCATCTGACGCCATGCCATAACTTCCCAGGCCTGAGGGCAGGCAGTAGTATTTCCAGTTCTGTTCATAGTGATTGGTCAAAAGCTACAATGACAAAAAATGCATGTTACCAAAAAAAAAAAAAAAAAAAGAAGAAGAAGAAGAAGAAGAAATAATGCTTTATATAGCAGCATAGTATTTCATCATTGGTATGAGAACATGTTCACCATATTTACAAGAAGATTCCATTTAAACAGGTCTCACATGGCGTATTTACAATTTCAATAAAAGAAGAATTCTGAAATCTCTCTACTCCTAATAAGATTGAACCCCTACTGTATGTAGGTATGGCTACCTGGTGTCAAAGCATACTAATGTGCACTCGTTTTGCTCTAAGTATATTAAAATTTTAAATACACTGGACAAAAGCTAAATTTTGAAATGCATTCATTATAGTTTTGCATGATACACTGGGAAAAATTCAACTATACAGTCAAAACCAGACATTTACAGTACATACTGTAGATACACCTTAGTATACACCTTAGCCAACTTCAGCTTATATTTCTTTGATCACATTCCCAATGGGAATAAAGTCTGTCATATTTTGCTATATTACAGAATGTATACAAAAATGGATTAAATTCATTTTTTCCTCAAATTTTTACAAACAATACCCCATTGTGACAACATGAAAGGAGTTTGTTTGATGAGTTTGATTCAAATGTATTAAAGAAATCATATGGAGAAAAAAAAATCACATGTACTGTACATACGTATTCACAGCCTTTGCCATGACACTCAAAATGAAGCTCAGGTGCGTCCTCTTTCCACTGATCATCCTTGAGATGTTTCTACAACTAGATTGTAGAGTCCATCAGTGGTAAATTCAGTCATGATTTGGAAATACACACCTCTCTACATACAGTAACGTCTCACAGTTACAGTAACAGTCAGAGCACAAACCAAGCCATGAAGTCCAAGGAATTGTCTGTAGACCTCCGAGACAGGATTGTATCGAGGCACAGGTCTGGGGAAGGGTACAGAAAACCTTCTGCAGCATTGAAGGTCCAGATGAGCTCAGTGGCCTTCATCATCCATACATGGAAGAAGTTTGGAACCACCAGGACTCTTTATAGAGCGTTCCACCTGGTCAAAGTGAAAAACTTGGAGGGAAGGCCCTTAGTCAGGAACATGATCAAGAACCCGATGGTTATGCTAAAAGAGATCCAGTTAGGAGAAGAGAACCTTCCAGGAGAACAAGTAATCAACTGAATTTACCACATGTGCACTCCAATCGAGGCGTGATTGGTTGATCAAGGATGATCAATAGAAAGATGATGCACCTGAGCTCAATTTTGAGTGTCATGGCAAAGGCTGTGATTTTATTTATTTATTTATTTATTTATTTACTTTTAATAAATTTGCAAAGATTTTAAACAAACTTCTTTCATGTTGTCATTATGGGGTACTCTTTGTAGGATTTTAAGAAAAATACAGGCTGTAACATACAGTAGCAATATGTGGAAAAAGTGAAGCGCTATAAATAATTCTCTGTTTATATATTTGCTATATACTACTGAAATCTAACAAGGTATATACGTTTCTCAATAGGGATACCTGAATGTTTGAAAGGCACTTTTTGCATTAAAGGACATGTCAATCACAGCTGAGTAAGGTGAGTAATGATACGTCATGTTACAAAATCCTGTCTATAAGCCATAGTGCTTATGCGGTCAAAAAGGGAACCTGATTTTTTTCCCTCCACAACAAATAAACAGTTTTTCAGATCAGATGGCCAGTAGGTGGTCTAAGTACAATAGGTCTGGTCTGAATAGGACCCACATACTGGGCACTACAAGTAACTCCCTACAGGCATACTTTCATTGAAAGCTTCAAGGTCAATAGATTATCTTACATGAGATCATTAGATCATAGCGATACAACCAGCTCCTGGGTTGGACCAGAAGGTCACGTCTGGTCCAACTGAAGCGCTGTGTCTTTTTTGTTAGAAAAGAGGGAATTTTCAATACATTTTGTATAACCCTTTATGGAGGAGCTTCATTGTTAAAACTGGGAGATTCCACACTAAGCTCCTGGTGAATAATCCTATATAAATAATAATATAATAAATATAATAAAGAATCCTCCTGAATCAGGATATGGTTGAGCTTTGCTCAAATCCCTCTTTAATTTCCTGCATAAAATCCTTTTATGTGTCATAGCGAAACCCAACTGAGCTGCAACCATTTAGAGGGTGGCTGGTGTAGCTAGTTTAGAGTCGGTCAGCAAAGAGGCAACCCTATTTGGAGGCATCACTAAAAATGGAGAACATGGCAGTTCAACTGACAGGTCATTATCAGCGTAATTATATAGAGTCAGTGCTGAGGCAGTGAGCCTGTAGATATTGATCTTCAAGTGGGGTTTAGACAACACACATATTCGATTACCTTTATACTTAAATTTCTGAAAATACTATGGCATATTCCACAAAGATATCCAATCTTCATAAATCGCAACACAACATGGCCACTATTTGCACATGCAATTAAAATCAAATTAGGGACTATTATTTTGCATCCAGTCTACTCAATTTAATATGGAAGCTAATGATCAATAGCTTATGAGAGATGACTAAAGTCTTTTGTAGATATTCAACCATAGTGGCAGCTGACGAGCTCAGTGTGAGACTGGCAGCAGGCAGCAGGTTGCTGATACATGAGGGTAGTTCAGATGTCAAGAGTATACCTATATTTTTGCACCTACTATACAAAATATCATGACAGGTCCATGATGACAGTTGGATCAGGTGACTTGAGAGCCCATGGTGTGCACGAGTAAATGTGGATGTGTAATGGTAGGTGTGAAGTACTAACACTTTTAATTTGGCACTGAGCCTTCATACAGTATATGCATTACAGATATAGACGCCAACTGTATAGGGATAATAGCAAATTTGCACCCCTGGTGCTGGATATGGTATTGATGTGCATTTTAAAGAGAAAAGAATAATGTGAACATAAACATACAGCTTTATTTAGAAATGCAATTAAATAATAATCATTAAGTAACTACAGTAAGAAAGGCTCACCTTTATGGGCATCTTGCAGTATTCTGTTAGTTGTGGAACATCAAAGACCAGACGGCGCAAAAGCTGCTGCAGCATAGATGGCCGCAGGTGTCTAAGTAGATAAGCAATTAAAGCACATTTATACAGACTCTGGAACCAGATACTACTGTATATACAGTAATACTGAAATCCTCATGAATGTCTGGATTAGACAATATCTCTTACGTGCAGATGGCAAGTAAGCACTGCTCTATGGAGTCTCTTTGGGCCTTGGTGAGCGAGCGGCCCTTGGACAGTCTGTAGATCGTGTGAAGCGTGGAGTCCATGAGTGTTGCGTAGTGCTCCGTATGAGCAAAGAGAGACGCACATCGTGTCAGCAAGGGCAGGACAGCTGAGCCGATATACCTGTTCAAGGCCAGTGCTGTCTCTGTGGTGCTCAGCACCTCCTAGTTGCAGTGAAGCAAAACACAACTTTAATGAATGATAATCACTCTGATGGAAATCAATATTTGATATTTTAAAATTTAAATTAATTTGAGTGCTGTTATAAAAAATTCAGTAAGATCATTGCAAAAAAATCTAAGAAACAAACACTAACTAAACACTAAACATGCATTAAATAGTACTGAATACATTTTAAAAACCAATCATGTTTCCTCCTGCAAATGTGAGCTCAGGACATGGTCGTATTCTGGTATTACACTTATTGCATTCGACTAACTGTAACTCAATTTTTGACCTCCGACTAGGAAAAGAAGAAAAAAAAAGAAAGCTGGTAAGGAACTCACTGTGTCTAGCGATGCTGAGACTCTGAAGTCAGGCAGGAAGCCCACCTCCAACAGGTTTAGCAAGAAGCTTTGGTCCTCGATACCATACACACGGTCCAGGAAGAGCACCATTGGTGACTTGTGCTCGGGACAGAAACTAGCATTCATGTCTGGCTCTGTCACACTGCCATCTGGAAAGACAAAGAAAAAGATTTTAGCAAGGGGAAGAAATGGAACACAACATATGCAACAGATGTAGAATCAGTAAGGTGTCTGATCAGGGAACAATGTTTGGAAAGACCAAATCTGTCCATTGGGATTTAACTTGTTTTTTTCCAAAATGAGTATTGAGAATTTTCACATATAGTCTAGACTCATCACAAATAAAATTAGATATTTTAAGCTTTTTTTGTTTGTTTGTTTGTTTGTTTGTTTTAATTTATTTTATGATAGCTTGTGTCTCATGAAAATCCTCAAAATTTCTAAATATTATTTCCTAATATCCACCAGAAAGGGATTTACCATGCAGAAAAAGACAACTTCTGAAAATTATGTTTTATAAAGCACTCCACAGTTGGTTGGGGCTGCTTTACTACAAATTCCTGCAACAGGGCAGCATGGCATGGATGTGCTTTGGGGGTGCTGAGGTGCTGCTGAGATGTTATTGAAAACCAGGTTGCTTTAATATCAGCCTTATCTGTATTGTTTGGGCAGGTGTTTCACATCTCCCTCTTGACATTACTTCATGGATTCTCCATGGGATGCAGGTGGCTGACCTGCATCCCATGGATACTCCATCACAGTCTTGACTCCATCAAGTCACACTGATATCATGGTCAGCAAACCAGTTAGTGGAATGTTTGGCACTGTGGACAGGTAAGTGGACACTAATGGAAAAGGAAATCAGCATCTCTATAAAGCTTGGTACCTCAAATCATCAAAGACTGTAAATACTTCTCACACTGGACGTCAAGCAACCTGGCTTCCCTACTCTTCCTCCAGACTCTGGGAACTTTGATTTCCAAATGAAATGCAAAATTTACTTTCATCTGAAAAGAGAACTTTGGATGACCTGAGCAACAGCCCAGTTCTTTGTCTCCGTAGCCCAGGTAACATGATTCTGACCTTGTGTCTGGTTCAGGAGTGGCTTGATTCTAGGAGTGCAATAGATGCAGCCCATTTCCTGAAAACATCTGTTATCTGTGTATGGTGGCTCTTAATGCACTTACTGCAGCCTCACTCCACTCCCTTTGCAGCTCTCCCAAGTTCTTGAATTGGTTTTGCTTGACAGTCTAATTAAGGCTACGATCATTCCTGTTGCTTGTGCACCTTTTCCATCCCCATGATTGTGGTTGTGTGTAATGAACCAGACCAAGAGAGGTTGTATTTATACTTTATAAACAGCAATTTCCTCAAACTCTAATATTTTGAGATAATAGATTTTTGGTCTCAGGAAACGGTTCCCAGGACCCCAGTGAGAAAACGCCCTTAAATACAACCCTATTGCTGAATGATCCACAATATTCCCAAGCAAAACATGTGTCTAACCTTTGTTGATAACAGGCACTTTGAGTGGTATGCTGATGATGCCCACTAAGTCTTTAGTAGGCACTAGAGAACGCAGGATGGCACGAATACGCAAAGCTTCACCCTTGCCTGTGTTGATTAACTGCGAAACATAAACAATCCAATGTTCATACACTTATTGAAAGTAATTCTCTAAACCAATGAGATAAAATTGGTGCAGGAAACAAAGGCTTAAAGCTTTTAAATAAGTAGTCATTTTGTTTCAGTAAAGCTGGGCAGGACTTACATGCATTTCAGGGGCACAGCGTCCCAGCAGATCAATAAGGCCTGAGTAGAACGACATGATAGAGTTGCCCATATGTGCCACCTCTTCCTCCTCACCATCCTCCCCAGACCTGTCTCACACACATGCACGCACACACACACACACAAATACACACACAACGCACAAAGAGTACACATTTAATCAGTCACATTCATGGCTTTCAACTGGAGGTCAGAGGCAGGGCAAGAGGAAGTGCATTAGATCACCATCTCAATGGTTAGACTAAGAGCTAATGGCTTGGGAAAAGTTGCTTCACAGAGTTTTAGAGTACCTGTCTGATATATTTGAATGAATATTAAATTTAAACATTGGTGGCAGACGGCATTTGGGATCTTACACAGTTGCGCCTCCCTCACTGGGCAGATCGAGAGCCGGGTCCTCAGAGATTTTAATGGCTTCCAGCATGGCAGCCAACAGACCTTGCCCCCCCTCTCCCCTCAGAGCAGGGCCGAAGCACTCTGGACGCCTGATCAACAACTTCACCACCACATTAGCATTCTCCTCTACACTCTCACCTGAAAAACACAAAAGCAAACATTCGAGTAGCCTGATGCATATCGGTGGTCTCATTAGACCGTAACCATCTATTTATCACATAAATAGACAAGAGCAGGAGATCTGAGATACTGAAACAAAGCGCACCGTTGACAAAGACAGCGAATCGGAGGAAAGACAGGTAACGTTCTCCTTCTATAGGGTTCCAGCCGATGTCAGGGTATCCCTTAGCTACCAGCATGGGGCAGCTCTGAAGACCACAACCAGCCAAGTATGTCACCACCTGAACGTGAATAAGCGTCATGGTAAATAAGTCTTCTATTTAAAGTCTTTTAGAAAAAAAATCCTAATGCAAAACTTTACTGTATATTCTATTTATGCAAACTGCATTCCCTTTAATACAGCTTTAAATAATACTTGAATGCTATTTAATCATCATATCATGGATATGTACCTTTTCTAGGTCTGGTTCCTCTAAGGCCAGGGCCAGGCTATTGTTATCCATCACTGAGGATGCAGCCACATCCAGAGGAGTGGAGCCCCTCATGGCCGGGCACGCTGTATAAAAAAAGAACGAGGCGGTTATAGTTTGTCCATTAAGCATGTTAGTATTTTCACCAGCAGGGTGCAGTCTTTTCTCACCTTTGTGAAAATGGCGTACAAAAACAAAGACAAAAATCGACAGTATTTTGCTACACTTGCTGTCATAGTAGGTTTGGGAGGCACCACTGAATCTGCTTTAGGCTATTTCTGTGAATAAGCATGCCTTTTTTAAGGGGGCAGTGTACTGTATTTTATTGAATATATTACAACGACGAAAAGACTTGATAGAAACCATGATATTTCTGCCTATGTTTTGCTAGCCCAGAAATGAGCAAATTCCACCTCCAACGTTCCGTAAAATGTGACTGTCAAGCAGAGGTGGAAAGTAACAAATTACATTTACTTGTGTTACTGTAATTGAGTAGGTTGTTTGTGTACATCAACTTTTTAAAATCTGTAATTTTACTTTTACTTAAGGACGTTTTGTTTGAAGTATTGCACTTCGCTACATTTGAAATCATATTCGCTACTGAGTAAAAAATAAATGAATGAAAATAAATAAAAAATTATGCAACAGGGAAGGAAAAAAATTTCACCACTGCACTGATTGATTGATTGATGGGCGGGGAGAACAAACGCGCTAAACTCACAAGAACGATGGAGACGGACAAAAAAGATGGCAGTGATGCAGACCCAGCTGAAAGCAAAATGCCATCAAATTCTCATGAAGCAAACCCCTGGTCATATCTAAGCGACCACTTTGATTTCAAGCACAAGAAAGCCGACAGCTTTATTATGCTAAGGTGTTCCTTCTATTAAAAACGACTAGTTTGAGATTTATATCCGCTTGTTTTTTTTTTTATTATTATTATTTTTTTACCACACTAGAATCCTCCATCCCTCCCTCTCTGGTAAAAAAAAGTAACTCGGTAACTTTTACTCCGAGTAAATTTTTAATGAGCGACTTGTTACTTTTACTTGAGTCGATTTTTATAGTGGTAACTTTACTTTGTGGTAAATTTCACTGAAGTAACAGTACTTGTACTTAAGTGCAAAAGTTTCTTACTCTTTCCGCCTCTGCTGTCAAGGAAGGCAGTGTTAATATTGGGGTGAAAAGGAAGGATTTTAATCTTTCCCCAATTTTTTTTTATGTGGAATTTTCATGGGTTCTGAATGCTGCAAGATATGCATTTAAAATACATATGGAAATATTAAAAAAAAAAAACTAAAAAGTACACGTTGTATCCCGAAACAAATATAAGCCAGCTGAAAAATGAACAGCAAGTAAATTAATTTTTTTTTATGTTCGTTCTTATTTTAGACCAACCCCCCCCCCCCCAACTCCTACCTCCACCACCACATAATAACGTTCACCCACCCTACTTCAAGTAGTAATAAAATAGTAATAAAATTCCCCTAGCCGCTCAGTTATAAATGATCATGTTTCTTATTTTAAACAGATCACATGTTCAGCCTTGGCTTTAGAGTTCATTGTAATTATTTGACTGCTTGCTAGTTTCTGACAGCAGGAAAATGAGAATTTGCTCTGGGCTGAGCAATACTGCTGAGATACAGAGATGGGGAAAGTTTCCTGCAGAGTCAGACAGCCGTAGCAGTCAGACTCATTCCTCACAGTAACAACTCTACCCCAAGAACCACAACAGCCCACTTCTCTATACACTGCCATGTTAATCAGTGTCGCACTGGACACCAGACAAGTGCAATGAGTGCGCCAGTCATATTTCACACTTAAGTCTGATTTCTGTAGCGTGCAGCATGTCGGATAGTATGAAATCTAGTTAGAGACAGTATTCAGTATTCAGTGAGGGACTATACTCTAAATAACACATAAGGTCCATTTCAGTTTAGAGTCTACGGAGTTGGTTCCAAAACACTTAACATATGTTGTCCAGTGCAACATAAAAAGTGGTGTAGTGGTTGGCACTGTTGCCTTGCACCTCCTGGGTCCGGGTTCTGGGTCTGTGTGCATGGATTTGCACGTTTTCCCCATGCTTGGTTGGTTTTATCCCAAATTGCCTGTAGTGTGTGAATGTTGACTGTAGGTCCTACCTCTGTTCTATTGGAATAAATACAATGGTCTCCATTGACATCTACGATCCCTAGCTGGACTACAGAGGTTCCTTGATGGATGGAACATAAAAAGTGCCTCAGTGTGTGTACTGTATGTGTGTGCATTTACCCAATCCCACACTGCTGTTCTCCAAAAGGTAGCTCAAATGTTCAAACATTGCTTTCTGATTCTCACGGCTGATGCGGCAGAAGTAGCAGAGAAAGCGACAGCAACTGGCTACCATTTTGGGGAAAGCAATCTCCTGCAGAGAAAAAAAAAAAACTTTGTAACACTACATACATACAAAAAGATGGGACCTACCTTCTTTCACCTTGCCTATACCCCCATACTGACAACTCTAATCTAGTCTGTGTCCAGCATAGCAGAGCAGTCAGGTCCTAAGACTTGGGATTCTGCACTGCCTATTTTTTTTTTATTATATTATTTCTGTTATATACAGAATAACTCAATTACTCCAACTTGTATAAATCAGAATTTATCTTTAATCCTTACAACTTATCCAGATACTTTGCATCGTAGTATATAGAATTGTTTGCCTGGTTAACACCGTCGACCAAATAATTTAGCGTCAATTTACACCTTTTAAAAAGGTGGATTTGTTCTGTTTTGATCAGACTTAACCATGCTTGTAAGCAACACATTTAAGGTATACACAGATGTTCATGAGAAATGTAAGTACTTGGTCTCAGCTCATGTATCTGGTGTTCATGTTACCCATCTTGAGGCCCCCTTGATGAAGCTGCCAAGGCGACATGAGAAGTAGTAGGGTGATGTATCACTGCAGTATCTCTAACCCCAAAAACCATCCGCACGTTCTCTGTTGCCATTAAATTACAGGCCTGGCACTTGGTGTTGCCCGAAAAGGAGCGGCATCAGAGATCACCTTCTCACCTGATGCCCCTTCAATCATCATGAGTATTAAGTGGTTAGACTTTGCAAGTCTATTTATCTCCTGGCCTTTTTTTACTTTAATCGCATAGGTTTTTTTCTTTTCTTTTCTTTTAACAGGATACAGGATTAACACATCAAGTAGCTTTGGTCAACAGTGGTTTTCCCTCAAAAGTCATGCATAGTTTATTAATAACATTTTAATAATTAGTTAACAAATGACCTATTAATATGACCAATTGAAGTATATTCTGGATGGGTAACGGTATGTAATACTCCACCATCATAACATACTGTAGCTATATGATAGTCAAAATTGCATAGTTCACATCAAGATTAGGATATTACTAAACATACTAACTGAATATTACTAAATATACGAACTGAACACAGACTGAACAAGGATGTGCAAATGCAACAGAAAGGGAACTGTACCTTAGATTTGTCTCCTCCTAGCACATTGACCATGACCTCCATGACCGTCTCGTGCATGCCCAGAACCCGCATCAGATTTGGATGCTGATAAAACACTTTGTTGTTCATGATATCCCTATGAGACAAAAAGTGAATAGTAATCTAATATCAGTTGTACCAAAAGATTAGCCCCACTCCTCAACACTTTATAAAGTTTCAAAGCTACATGGAATGTCTATCTCAGAGGACCCTACCCCAGGCCATCGATCATGAGCTGACCCTCCTCTTCACCCATTCTCACACTGAGCAAAGAGCGGATCTGTCCCAGTGAGGCCAGCAGGTTAATGGCGTCCTGCACAGACTTATCGCTGACGGTGTAGCTTTTCCTCATAGCACGCAGCAGTTCACCAATGCCATCGTACTGCCTCCGGAGTAGACTGAACATGCTTCGCACCAACGCCGGGTTCTGTATTTTGCATTCCTGAGCCCAGCTTACCATTGTCTGAGAGATCAGCTCCTTCAGGTTTGCTAATAGAGAAAGGGAATACAGAGTAACTTTGAGATGTTCTTTCTGAACAACCGGTTAAATAAATTGGCTGTACAGTATGAGACAAGATGCACAGTCAGACCATGGTGTCTTTAACAAGGTCTCTGTGGCATTTATTACGTTCATTATAAAAACATTCACCATTACAATACATGAATAACAAACTTATTTAGATCACATTATTGAAATGTGTATGCATGTACAATGCCTGGCCAAAGAAAAAAAAATTATTCATTCAACTTCACAATTTCACAGTTTGGGTCCTGGAATATGAACATCAGGAAAGAAAAACCTCACCACTGCCTCCAGATGCTTATACAGTGGCCACGATGCATGCATGCTTTCCTAACCTAATCGTTCTGGAATAACGTCAATCAGAGCTCATCAGACCACATGACCTTTCTCCATTGTTCCCAAGTCTATTCCTTTTGCTTCCTAGCAAGTTCAATAGATTCCGATTTTTAAGGCTACACAGCTGTTTAGTCCCAATCCTATGAGTTTTCATCATGCTGTGCGAGTACGGAAATGCTCTTACTTTCACTATTAAACATCGCTATGAATTTTCCTGTTGATTTTTTACTATGCAACTTCGCCAAGTGTTTAAGTGATCTCCATTCGTGATTTTTGTCTGATCACATCCCTTCCATGAAGTTGACGGTTCAGCGCTATCCTTTCAGGTTTTGATAATATGTTGAAGAGTTCTTAAGCCAGTTTCAGTCATTTCAACTTGCCTTAGTTGTTTTCTTTGCTTGGTGCAGGCCAAAAATTTGACCATTCTGAAATGGCAACTTTTTTCTTTTTTTTTTTCCACCAGGCAGTGTATTGTACATGCATGTGAATATATTTGGCAATATATTGTTACATGGATAGTCCTAGTAACACTTCATTTTTAAAATATGGCATCCAACCTCTCTATAGCTGCAGCTTACTGTATATACTGTAGCACTTGGTTCATCACATACTTTTACTCTGCATCTCATTTTCTTCCAATTATTAATTGTGAGCACAACTTCAGGTGAAATTTTTTGATTTGATTTTATGTAATATTAGTACTAGGTCCCCACTATGTGTTCACAACTGAAAATGGCCCAATGAGAATTGAGTAATAATCAGAATGATATTGATAATTGTCGAATTTTCCACCACTGGACCCCACTGGGTGCGCCACACATTAAAGCACCAAGGTTGTGGTAGTAGCTAGCTGTCTACCATAATAACAGTAAGAGATGGACATAGTAATTAATTTTTGATTTTATAATATAATGTATATATTGGGCTGTGTAGTACCTGCTGGAAGGAAAAAATGATACAATGATAAATAAAACATCAGTGTGTAGGTAAAAAGGCTGACGGCAGAGTTGTACATCAGAGTCATAAATCTGCTAGTGTGTCTTCTTGTCTTCCTAGCTTTCTCTAGTCATATGTTTTAAAATGGATGACGAGGAAGCAAACATGACACATTTTTACCTGCATTGCTTAAGGGATCAGCTACACTTCATTATTTTTAAGAAAGAATAGTTGCTCGCTCAGCTGAACATATTTTATGCTTTCTTGCATCTGAGAACAGGATTAATCTGGGAGCCCATTAGAGCAAATGCAGCAGAAACGGTTCTTTATTCATGGGGTAACCTTTCGGTCATCACTTCCTGAAATGCTTTAAATTAAAACATTGAAGTCAGCATTTAGTTTCAGTTAGTCAGTCCACAATTAATGTGACTGTATTCATTATCTTTTGTCAAGTGAGTTCATCCTTAAATCTGCTGCCAAATAAAATCAATTCACTTATGTTATTTCACTCTTTTTTTTTTTAGCAATAATGTGTTATAATTAAAAATTATTTTAATTATTTTTTTTATATATGAACCCACAAGCGGATATTAAACTAATTTTCTTTTCATGAGTGACTGACATGATTTTTTTTTTTTTTTTTTTTTTTTGCTTGCATTATACTGAAATCCGTTTCTATATAAAGCACATATTCAAATGCGGTAACAAAAACTATGAACAAAGAAAGACCAGGCAAAGAAAGACGAAAGACAACTGAATAATGAAGCCCCGGTTTTATATAGCGATTTTGACTTACTTGGAGCTGCTTGCTCTTCCTCTGATGGTTGTTCCTCAGTTTTCTGTGGGCGACCTTTGATTTTATATAACAAGGAGAGCAGACGGCCTTTTATAGATGTATCAGGTTCCTCCTCTTCTTCTTCTATGGGAATACCTGATGGAGCACACCAACACAAACATTTCTATTTCATTTGACTAGTTTTATTTATTTTAGATGTTCACACATATGATACGTATGAGAAAAGAACATACAGAACCATACAATATACTTTATATTTTGTGTGTGTGTGTGTGTGTGTTGGGGGGTGGGGAGTCATACCACAGTGGATCCTCAGATCATCATGGAAGGCATAAAGTTCCTCTTGGATGTCCTCAGGACAGGGACAGTCCTCTCCAGAAGCGAAGTCCAGAAGCATGTTAATCTGAAGAAAAGGCCAAATTGAGCTCAAATGTAGGTCCCTGTATCCTGAACAGGTTGCTGTCATATGGCAAGTGGGTGGTGGATTTAAATAAGCAAATAAAGAAGAAACAGGGTTCGGAAACTGCAAATATTAAATTGCTGCATCTTCTCAGTGACAGATCTGTCAGTTGCCCTGGTTACACAGTGAGTTGAGTTGAGTTTCTAGCCAGTGTGTAATATGGTACAATTTGTGAGCCACGTTATTGTGTGAGATATTAAAAAAAGATTGATCTTGCAAAAAAAAAAAAAAAAAAAAAAAAAGGCAAACCACGGCTCTGTCATTGTCGGCGGATCAGTGTTTATTAGAAAAGATAATAAATCTGCTCCTCAGCGGAGGTGCGATTATGAACAGAAATGGACAGGCTTCTGGGAATTGTTCATTCTTACTCATTTTTGGACGACTGACCAGAGTGAGAGGCCTACCTGCTCTTGGGGCGGAGAGCGGAATTCCTTGGTCTTCTTGGCAGTGATAGCAGCGGACATGTTGAGGGCCAGCATGAGCTCGTTGTAGCGGAACTTTTGGTTGTACTGCAGTTTGGACACGAAACTATCTGAGAAAGCCACGATGGCCTCAATACGCTGCTTCAGCTCACAGTCACAGAAATAGTGCAGGAGTTCGCACATCTGTACAGTAACCACAATCAATACAAGGTGGTGATATGATTATTTGAATACTTTTACTGAATAAATTGAAGCACATACAGCTTCTCTAGATCAGGGTTCTCAAACTTCTGGCAGTCAGAGGTATCAGCTTAGATTTAAATATACTGTATGTATATAAACATTAAGTCAAGTTAAGGTCATTAAGTCAACTAGGCTTACAATTCAAATAACTCACTGTAAGAAGTGCTGCATGGGTAATTGATAATACAATCATAGAATAATGTTTTTGTATAGATATATGCAAAAGAATAGTTTTCTCTAGTTTTTTTTTTTTTTTGCCGTCAAAACACTACCTTTGTTTGAGAACCACTTCTCTAGAGAGCCACCGAATTACAAATTGACTTTGACCTGATGTTTGACTGATTCAGGCAGGCTCTTCTCCAAAAGACCTTTGGGCGGCTGCTTGTGCTCTTTGCTCTCTTCCTCCCCTGCCTCCACAGCTTTCTCCTCATTACTGCTTGCCTCTTCTTTCTCGGCTGGCTCCTCTACAGCCACAAGCTGCGTCTCCTCCTCCTTGCTTTCCCCAAAAACATTGGGTTCAACAAGCAGGAGGATGATCCTCACCTCCTCGCTACTCAGAGAGCCCATAATCAAGAGAGTGGCAATCAGCTTGAGTATGGGCACAAACTGGTATTCGACACTGCCCCCTACAGGGTCACGGATATGAGTTCCTCCGCCCTGCACTGCCTCTGTCAGCATGCTGATGGCCTTCTCCTTCAGAATGCCCAGTGGGATCTCCGGACTGTATAGGTGCTCACGCTTAGTGTTGATGAAGCACGGCGGTGAGAAGTTAAGCCGAGGGCTGAGTGACGTGCTCAGTCCCACGCCAGGCAACGAGTGGTGTTTGGAGTCATCGGAAAAGAGGCGGATGCTGCGGGTGTCGTCTGTGATGGGTATGATAAACTCATTCTTCATCATGAGGCGTGCTTCTTTTGCCGTCTCCAGGTGGATGCTGATAAGAACGTCATAGAATCCCTCGCGCAGCTGTCCTGTCAAGTACTGGTTGTCAATGGTGTAAAGGAGCTGTGATTGGTCAAGGTGGCTGCAGAGAGCGTGGGCCACACGAGTGTTTCCCAAAGCACAGAGGGCGCAGTAGAGTTTCAGAGTGTGGTAGTGAAACTGTCGCAGGTCCTCGTATTCGGAGAGCTCCATGATGTCTATGCACCTTCAGGCCATTAGGGGAGAAAATTTACACACTTAACTGGAGGAAAAGACAGATATAATGCAAAAATACAAAAGGCATTCAATTTAAAATGGGACATTTGATTTTGCAGAATAACAAAAAAAAAAGTTTCACCCATGATTAAAATTGTTATTATTATTATTATTATTATTATTATTATTATTTTATAATAAGATAATAATTATTATATTATTATTAGTATGAAATGCACTCTCATGGATTATTGTGATGCACATAATGAGCAAGAGAGGATTAAAAAAGAAGCATTAACTTTGTACAAGATGGCTGCGGGAAAGTCCAGCAGTGAGCGTTTAGCAACAGATATTTTTAATATAGATGTAAAACCATACTGCAAGATTTTAAACACGGTTATTTTCGGGAACATAAAAAGCAGACGTAAAGCCTGAGAGCTAAGCATAATAAAAGCAAATCAGCTGTTGGCTATTTAATGCCTGCATGAAAGCAAGTCTTTGGAGTCAGAATTAATGAAATGTTTTGGAGTCAGATATTTAAATCTGATGCATTTAACATACGGTTGTCTATCACTGGTCTAAGTGAGAGGGCAGACTGAAATAATATTCACTTTAGTATATCGTGTAGTTCTATGAAATAATAACTCTGGCTTGTCAAAAGTGCATTTGATTAAGAATTAAAATTTTTGACAAGTCCTATTCCAGATGTAGCCTTCCTATGCTGTTATAATAGCCTCCACTCTTCTGGAAAGGCCTTCCACATACAGTATAAGCACCCATTTTCCTAATTTCCTATTTTATTAGAATAACTTGTAATTATGTAAATGAGATTTTTCATTAAAATAAAACATCACTTGCCTGTTTTCCTCAGGAATATGCACTGCCATCATCTGCAGCGGCTCCAGACACTGCACCACCCAGCCGTGCCTCTCGCTGACCCGTGCTGTCTCCACGGAGAGGAAAGTGTTGGGCATCCTGCTCCACAGAACAGCTACAATGGTCTGTACATCCAACCTTGGAGGACACTGTGGTTCTGGGTTACTATGAAGACTTTTGAAAATGGCCGATGACAGAGGCATAGCATCCTACATGGAATAATTGTTATTAATATTATTATTATTAGATAGAATTAACTTTTAAATCTTCTTAAATGCTCGAAAGTTATTCTACACGCAGGGACTTACTTTGATCTTTGGAAACTCAAACTGAAACAGGTTTGGGCTTGTGGGCTCAACAAACACCGCAGGGAACAGTTTCGTGTTGGGTTCCACCTGATAGATAATGACTTATGAGATATGAAAAAGCAAAAAGAATATATACATCTGACTTGTATAGTTATACTACATTATCACAAACAATGTGTTCTTCTCTGAGACAGCATAATAAATTCATATTGCTCCCTAGCACCAATTAGAATCTGGCACTGGTTCAGCATTTTGATTTAAAGCCCCAGGCAAACTAAGATAAGAGAGCACATAAGAGCTTTATTCGTGTAAGGCAGACTGACTGGAAGCTCATATCAAACAAGTTCTTTTATATTGTTTGCTACATTTCAGAATTGACAATGGTTTTAAGTACTGCTTAGACAGTTACACTTGTCTATAACAAAAGGATGTTTCATATTTTTCTTCATTGAGACTTTAAACCTATGAACTTCTTCCTTGTGCAATATGTACTGAAGCAAGATGAGGTATTAAATTCACAGCTAATGTGTGACAGTGGACACAAATGTCCACGATGAACATGATGAGAACATGCCATGACCATCAACTCTTTATATTCTCAGACTTCCATGTTTATTCATATACTTCTTCAATCTGCATATGGTATAAAAGTTGCAAAAACCCATGGCCAAAGAATGGGAAAAAAACAACTGGCAAGCTCAGTTTCACTCAATCACTCACTCATCATCTATACTGCTTAATCCTGTATTCAGGGTCATGGGGGCCTGGAGCCTATCCCAGGAGACTTAGGGCACATGGCAGGGTACACCCTGGACAGGGTGCCAATCCATCGCAGGGCACAGACACACACACACACACACATTCACTCATTCATACACTACGGGCAATTTGGGAACGCCAATTAGCCTAACCTACATGTCTTTGGTCTGTGGGAGGAAAACCGGAGTACCCGGAGGAAACCCACCAAGCATGGGGAGAACATGCAAACTCCATGCACACAGAGACAAGCTCAGTTTCATAGTGTAAATTGAATGAATGTCTATAATCTGAATGGGTTATACCGAAAAGCAAGTTAAAAATCTGCACAACGCATTTCTGCAACTGGATATTCTCAACAGGACTTGTGACAAATGGTTCAAACTAAAGTGATGACTACATTACTTAATTATTCAAATAAGATTCATAAATCAAAAGAACCTGATATGCAATAGGCAGCTCCTTGTTGTTGGCAGTGAATGAGACAAGACCAGAGGCCAGATCAATATGACATCCAATTATGAGGTCAACGTTACTTCGTCCAGATGAACTACTAGAAATGTCTCCAGCGCACACCATGTAGCAATTACTCCTTCTAACACTGGAGAAACAGCACAGATAAAACACAATGAGGGGATCAGAGCACGGCGTAAGATATAATGTTCATACACTGTATGGCTAAGACTAGGAAGACCCCTGACCAGTCACACCTGTATGTGCTTGTTGAGCATCTATTTATAGATTTAGCCCCCCACCTATGCCACAACCCTTTTTTATGCTTTTATAGTCATTTTTGCTCTTTTGGGATGTATCTGATGTATGCTTAGCAACAACAGCATTTGTGAGGTCAAGCGCTGATGTCAGTTGAGGAGACTTGGCACGCTGTCAGCATACAAATTCCTCCCAAAGGTATTCAGTGGGGTTGTGGTTAGGCCACTCCAGTTATTTCACTCCAACCGTGGTAAATCATATGTGCAGAAAAGCACTGACTGTTTGGGTTCCAGGAAAGAGGAAATGTTAATGTTATAGAAGACATTCTAGACTATTGTGGGGTTGTTTTCTACAGTACCTTGTGACAATAATCTGGAGTAGGCCAGGTGTGACTGTCAGAAATACACATACTTTTAACACACTGCACCGGGTTGCTTCCAGTGTTATTGTTATTAGGACTATTCTGCCACATCTTGTTAAATATCAATAACTTACATTAATAGGTGCGTTCTGACCATATGGGTAATGTACTGACCTCTCATGAACACGGCCACGTTCATCCCCAAGAGTCACAGTCACTGTGCGGATTTTGCTCAAGTTAAATTTCTTGCTGTAGTAGTGGTAGTCTGGTGTTACCCAGCCTACCCATACTGAGGAAGGATCCTGACCTGCAAACACCCTCACCGAGTAGAAATACTGAAACACAAGCAAATAAGAAAAATGCATTGAACTTGTTATGTAAAGCTGCTTTAGACTATTAACAAGAACCGTATCTACAGTACAATATCAATTCATGTCAGGTAATGTGAGATTTAAATTCGTACCTTCGTAATGCTGCCATAATCAGTCTTTCCACTGTCAACCTTCTTGGCTCTTTGGCCATCCCCGATCACCTCGTTTATATCGGTGATTTTTCTGGGACTGGAATAAAACTCAACAGGCATGCTCAAGCGGCAATAAATCATGTCGTTGTTGCTAGTCTGTGTCCCAAATGTCTTATGGCTCACCTTCAGACATGGTGGAGAGTCCACAGTGCCATCAATTCTAGTCACCTAACATAAAGATGTTGTTTAAATATACAGTTGCGTGTTTAATTCACGATAAAGTCAAATATTTTCCTGTTCGGATTAGCAGTACCTCAATGTGCTCATGGTCCACTGGCACATTGACAAATGTAGGAAGGCGTTTGCTGAACCACATCGTAACCTCTCGGTTCATGTTGACAGCAAAAGGCTCAAAGCCCTCCTGAAGGCCACACATGGTGTAATACTTAAAGGTGCTAGCGTCTTTGCCCAGGTTCATATGGCCAATCTGGGAAAGGCCAAGGCTGCAAACTGGGATGAAGCCTGAAGAAAGGAAACTTTATTAAACTCTAGCATGATTACTTATTCATCCCATTCTCTGATTGGACCAGTAAAATAAACATAAAAAGATGCCCCC
>JAAGKR010000625.1:3409-67384 GCA_011419295.1 Clarias macrocephalus | reverse complement strand
CCCCCCCCCCCCCCCCCCGGTGACTTTCACAACTTACCATCTTCAGTCTCAAAGTCAGTGAAGCAAAGCTCAGAACCCTTGTTGGTAATAAGGATCTCTCCATTGAGAGTAAATATCATGGATTTATCCTCCATGTTAATCATGCATCCCACAACGTCACCTTTGTTCCATGTTCTCCCAAAGAAGTGGCTGCCCATGTGTACCTGTCGACCCTGCAAGACAGGTTTCACTTTAAAGACACGACCAAACCTGAACAGATAATCTGCTGGAGCGACACTACAGGAAGACTTACTCGAAAACCATCAAAAACATAGGCTTGGTCATCCATGCCCAAGCTGACATCAGGTCTACAACTTGGCCGAGCCCAGCCGACGCACATCTCTCCTGCGGTCACAGCCTCAAACTCAAAATACCATTTCCCTGATTTCACTGCATAACTCTTCTCCACACGGAAGAAACGGATGTTTTCAACACTTATTTTCTCCACCACATGGGCAGCTGTGGACAGAAGTGGTGACATCATGACCTGGCTATGGCTTTCATTGGCTTTGCACAAAACACAAAATGGTGGTGACAGTTTGAGATCCATGCGTACCCTCTTGATCTGGGGGCTCAATGTTGTATCCATATCCGATTAGTGTTCGGATGGCCTCTCGAAGGCTGTCTCTGTTAGACTTTTTTGTGCGCTCATCTAACAAAGAATATGGCACCAAACGAGGATTGCGTCTGCTCTTTAAATCCTTCGGAGAGAAAAAAAAAAAAGAAAGAGAAAATTTGACTTCATAGTGTATATGCCAACTGGGTTTTGCTTTTCATTGTGGATTTACTGGTAGTTTTTATTACTGTACATTCACACCGTTTTCAAGCATTATAAACTTACCTGCTGAATTCCATAAGTCCATCCTTGTTTAATGCGATCTTTGGCCCAAACGTTATGAGCGTTTTCAGCCAGTTTATCAACCAGAACTTCCTGACCAGGTGTCAGTTTCACATCAGAAAGCTCTAGTGGCGAAGGCTTATAACCATTTGACATCACATATCTGAACAAAAAAGGAAGAAAACTTTGAACCATCACTCGTGGACAGTAAATTCCTATTTCTTGAGAGTCTAAAATCAATACTGAATAGATTCATGGAAAAGGCAACTGATTTGAATTTGGATGGCAACATTAGGAGACACTTCAATGTGCTAACAGTCAGCAGCTCCATCATACCTTTATTGCTGGAATGTAGTACAGTACATCAAACAAACACAGAGCCTGAGGCTGGCAGGCAAACGAGCTCAAACAATAGTGGCGTCAAGTGGCACTCACACAAACTAAAGGACGAATGTCGTTTTCAGAAGACAAACATGTCTTACATGCATATCCACATAAAATAATGAAGTATAAATCCCAAAATGTTATCAGTGCATTACATTAGATAAAACACCCTGGAATGTACAGTATATTCCACTTGTTTTTGGTATTTTGGTCCGTCCGACACATCAGGTGTTGGATACTCCCCACTCTGGAGATCAAAACCATCAATTTTCTGTTGCAGTTACTTAAGAGGTCATGTTGGCCACTCGACACCCAACTGCCATTCAAACACTACAGTCAATTTGGAAATGCCAGTTAGCCTAATCTGCATGTCTTTGCACTGTGGGAGGAAACCGAGCACCCAGAGGAAACCCACCAAGCACAGGGAGAACATGCAAACTCCATGCACACAGACCCTGGGTAGGAATCGAATCCCGTACCCTGGAGGTGCAAGGCCACTGTGCTAACCACTAAGCCACCCTGCCACTCATATATCCCATCACGTTCTTTATTTTATGCATTGTTACTACAGTAACAGGCCAGTGATGCAGTATATGTATACTTACTCTTTGGGAAGTTTGATCTTCTTCAGTTCATCTTCAGCATTAATATTAATTTGTACAACGTGACATCCCAAAGCTAGTAAGGTCCTGCATTACCGAGAGGGAAAAAAAATGTTTACAGATTCATACAGTAATCATGAACATTCAAGCATGTATATATATATATATATATATATATATATATATATATATATATATATATATATATATAGAGAGAGAGAGAGAGAGAGAGAGAGAGAGAGAGAGAGCACATTTACCATTTACAGATCCACCATGCATTTTAACATTTTAACAGTGCTTAACCCTTTAATGCTCTGCTCAACATTGTTATTATATTCACTATATTATATATTTTTTAAATTTTAATGTAACATAATTGTACCATCACTACCCCTTGGTTAATGTATGCCATGTTCACTAGATGTTGATAAGCTTTATCTGATTTTTTTAATCTATATTTTTAAAAATATATTTATATTTTTACCATTCACTGAGGGTTGTTTAAAAAATAAACTTTGAATTTTTTTTTTTTTTTTACTATTGCATCAAAAAAGATTCCAGTGCTTGTCTCTTATTGTGGATGTTAAAAGGCTAAACGCATGGCTGCTTCAGCAAAACAAAACAAAAAACAGCTGTTTTGTTAGCAGACTGGGCTACAAGCCACAAATGCACTGCGGTCTTCACGTCTTCATCAGAAGTGAATCTTCATCCTCGTACGGCTGCTTTCAGGGTTCCAGAGATGTAAAAATCTGATGAAGCAAGATCAGGACTATAGGGGGGGATGTTTTAACACTTAAAATAAAGCTTTTGCAAAGTGTCGGTAGTGTGGGCAAAAGTATGCAGATGTGCATTGTTGTCGTTGGTTACCAATCCACTGTGGTTAGGGGGGTGGTGGCTCACTGTGTTAAGGCTCTGCGTTACTGATGGTTTGAGACCCAGGAACACCAGGTTGCTGATGTTGGGCCCTTTGGACCCTTTTGGGCCCTGTCTGTCCAGGGCTGCTGTATAATTGCTGACACTGACCTCTGACCCCAGCCTACTAACAGAAATAAAGTAGAATAAAGTATTCATCTGTTCAGTAATGTATATGTGACTAATATAAGACTGAACTTAAACTTAATCCAAAGTTTCGGTTTTAGCTCTTCGAAAGCATCTCACTGTAATGAGCACTGTTGATCGTTGAACTTTTTTCCTGATAATGTGTCAATAGTAGCGCTTAATCCTGACTGTGAACATCAATTTTGCAACTGATGATTGCCTTTTGAATTTTTTCTTGCTCATCGATTGAGGACGTCGGTTCCTGTTCCATACTCTACCATTCACTCTCAGGCTTGTAGTAATTAAATACAACTTTCACCTTCCTTAGAGTATCGGTCCATGTTGTTTACAGATATCCAAACACTTCTGCTTGTGCTCTTTCCTGAGGTGTTTCGGTACCAAGTACACCCTCGGATCACAAAAAATTAATCATTGCACGCTGCTCTTCTTTCATGCAAATCACAAGTGGGACGTCTGTTTTTTGCTCGCACAGCAATTACAAATGAACTGATGTAACACGTCCACACCTGCGCAGCAGTGACTGGGGAGACAGCAGCCTTGAACGGAAAGCGCTGATAAGACAGTGCGGCAAGCAAACGGGAGTTTTAATATAACCGGAGCTGGATACTTTTTGACTCACCCTCATATACAGTATATGCCTATTCCAAAGAACAATCAAGTGTACACCCTAGATGGAGTGCAAACTGATCCCATGGCACAGGTACACACACTCAATCATACACTATGGGCGCTTTGGAAAAACCAATCAGCCTACACCTTTTGTCTTTAAACTGTAGGAGGAAACCAGAGTACCAAGAGGAGGGAAAACATGAAAACTCCACACACACACACAGATTAGAGGCAAGATGTGAGACCCTCAACGAGTGAGGTAGGAGGTGACAGTCCCACTGATGTATACTGTATACTGTATAATGCTGACTCAAAAACCATTAAATTTTATTTATAAACCATTTAATTAAACCATTTAACTTAGTTCACAGACCAATCAATACCTTAAAAGTCGCAATATCAGCATTTAACTCTAAACCATAACTGTTCATACTGTATGCACTCACTTTAACGTTTCTGTTGACATTTGTAGGTTATAATTTTTTTCAGTTTCAGGCAGCTTGGAGAAGTCAACCAGGCAAGGATGCTGCCTCTTGTTGTCATCACGTACCTTAAAAAAAAGAAGGGGAAAAAAAGTGTTTTAAAAAGACCTAAGGAACAACCCTTGATAGACTTCCTGTACTTCTGGAATCCAGCCTTGTTCTTCTAATCTGTACTGTCACCTGTGTGAAACCTGTCTGACTGCGTTACGTAGAAATTGACTTTTGGTCTGAAAATCTAAAATCTAAAATGAAATATTAGGGCAAGTCAAGAAAGCCATCCCATGCCTATCTGGTTGTCACTTCTAGTGGTACTGTAAGTTCTTACCAGAAATGCAGAACAATGTCACACTGGGCTAATGAGCTGTCATTGAAGCTCTGTAAACATCCAAAGTAAGTGATCAGGTAGCGCCTCTGGAGTAATGAAAGTGATAACTCCTAATTAATTTCTCCTTGAGCGATTGTGCCACTCAGTGAGTTTGCTTGATTAGCCATTGGGGTCCAAAGCTCCGCTGCAATGAGCCCCGCCTATACACTGTATGTGTGTGTGTGTGAGTGTCAGCAGTTTTCAGAGTTGCTGCTGCACTAAGCAGAAGACACACATTACCTCTGTGCATTCTCATCATTCTTCGCCCGATTATCTGAAAATGAGATCTACATGCCCATCTGCTGGGTAGCTATTTGGGATGTTTAAGATTAGTCAGGCACTCTGAATTCAGGGTGACTTTTTCATTTACACTCCCCTGGCTTTATCTAGCCGGTCAGTGTTTGAGGGAGAAGTGAACGGTATGAAACAGAGATTAATATCTGGATGAGATGGTGTCACTGCCGACGCAGTACTTTGGTTTAAGATGGGAATTCCTTTGATTGCAGTGATATTCTGGTGTGTCTACAGAATGCCAATACAGATGTCTTACCTTGCCATAGGTCCAGCCGAGCTCAATTTTGTTCATACCCCAGAGTTCGTGGATGTTCTCTGCTAGCTTGTCACGTACATTTTCAAGGTGTGGAGGCAGAACAATCTGACAAATACAAAGATGATATTTATAGTCACTGGTGTGAATTTTTTTTAATGGAATGTACAGCATAGAGTAAAAGAATATATATTGATGAGAAATTGAAAGATTCGTTGTTAAGGTCTCACCTGGCCAGTATTGACAGGAATGGGAATGAAGGTGGCTTGAGACAGGAATTGGGTGGTACCCAGCAAGTCCCTCACTCCCTCCGCATCTCTCTTGTACTCCTTCACTGGCTCCACCCGCATCTTTTCTTTGGGGAGAAGGGCTTCATAACAAGGCGCATAGCCAGCAGGGGGGAGGAATTTAAAATCACCATGGCGACCACCCAACAAGAAACGAACCCTAGTGAAAGATGTAAAAGTAGGCGCTGATTATTCATATTATCTGGTTTGCATCGCCGTTATTATGGATACACATTTCCCAGCAATACCTCGGCTGTGGAGAAAGAGTGTAAAGTAAGGTATGAGGCTCACTAGGTAATAAATCACTAAAATCCCGTTTGTAATCTCAAGGTGAAAGGTAATGGATAGGAAAAAAGCCCAGTGGAAAAATGTCTGCAGGTTCAATGTCAACCTCCAAGTTCAATGTTGACCTAAATATAGCCAGAGATTTACCTTTGAGCAGTTCTACAGGACCCCGTGTCCTCATCAATAATTGTGACCTGCCTCTTGTCCCACCTCGAACCATTTAAACACATGCAGGTTTGAGCAATGTCAAAAACAAACCCTTCACTTGTTCATTTTCATCATTTCACACAGGTGCATGTAGTCCTCACATTCGAGGCAGTTATTTATGTACAAATATAATAAAGCAGGAGAGGTGAGGAGCCTGTGGTGATGCTGACTGCATGACTCACTTGACCCCTGCTGAGAAGCTGACAACAGGGAAGAAGAAACCATCCGTGTTGAAGTCCTCGAACATTCCCTGCACGGGCTGGCCATTAATGCGGAAGGACATGCTGGGGGCGCCGAGGTCCAGACAACAGCTCACCACGTCATCAGAGGTCAGCAAGTGCTGGTTAATGGAGGCCACGGCCCGCGGGATTCGCCCTGCAACACATTATCATGACGCCATGCTGAGCTGCACCATTATCTGAGTATACTGTACCTTTAGCCCAGATATTTTATTCAAGCTATTTTACTAAAAGTGGAGCAATGCTAATAATGAATTTTCCCACATATTTGTTTGAAGTAAAGGTCAATTTGACCTAGAAATAAAATGATGAAATAAAGTGCAACGTCTTACATGAAGGCTACATAATGACTTTTTAACATACACATTTGCATTGAATAATAATAAGTATTTATGGAATAATGCAAAAGCCAATGTCAGTAACTAATATAAAAGGTTTGACACTTGACACATGCTTGAGGTCATCAGTGCAAAAGCCATATACTGTAGATTGTTATATGGCCATTTACTTTTAAAATAATAATAATAATACATAATTTATTATTAATAAAATAATAATTCATTCAAACATATTAACAAACTATATTGAAATACATAGTCTACCATACTCTAAATCATATTTTTTCATAATTAACTGCTAAAAGTAATAATAAACACAAGATATTTTATACTGTATGCCACATTTATAGATTTATATATAATTATTTATTTATTTATAATGCTATAAAAATGGGGCTAAATAATTGTGGGTGAGACGTAAGACTGAAATAACTCAGGACATTTATTGTACAGAAGTATATGTTTTTGTTAATTGTGGAAATTTACAAGGTTTTTTAGGTAAAATATCACTCATTCACTATGGCCCTTATCCTGTACAGAGCAAACCACTACGCAATTCACCTAAACATTTAGGATGTATATGCCCTACACATTTTGAATCAGGTATTATTCATGTTATTATGTTTGGCAGCTGTTGTCCTGACCTGTACTTTATGCTTAATTTATTATGCATTTAAGTTAGCGTGCATGGAGTTTGCATGTTCCCCCAGAGCTGGTTTCCTCCAGGTACTCCGGTTTCCTCCCACAGTCCAAAAACATGCAGATTAGGCTAATTGGCATTCACAGATTGCCTGTAGTGTGTGAATGAGGTGTGAGTGTGTGTATGTGTGTGCCCTGTGGTGACCCTGTATACCGGGGTGTACCCTGCTTTGTGCCTTGGGATAGGGTCCAGGAGCCCCTGTGACCCTGTATACAGGATAAAGTGGTATAGACAATAAGGGAGTGGGTGAGTGAGTGTATACTATCTACTGTACTAATACTATTGATACCCAAATGCCAACTTTGTTGATACATACACACACACACACACACACACACACACACACACACACACACGCACACACACACACACACACACTCACACACACACACACACACACACACACACACACACACACACACACACACACACACACACATTGAACACACCTGACCACAGATGAAGTCCATCAAAGGCGTAGGAGTAGAGATCATCACCAACACCGTTGCCCCCCCAGCCCTCTCCACCCCCAGGGTAGGGAGCATATCCTTTAGTGCTGGCCCAGCCTACACGCAGATGAGTGGATTCACTTGTGACAAAATGGTCCACCTGATCAATCATCAGCTCAAAGTACCACTTCTTATATTGAGCTGATCCCTCACTTATACCCAGGAAGATGTTTGGCCTGATGCTGTCAACAGTAGAAAAAACGTACGAGTTTAAGTTCTTATTCATAAAAGTACTATAGTAGGGAATGTTTAGGAATAAAAATGTAGAAAATGGCCAAAGAAATGAAAGCAACAATTGTGAAAACTATATGGCAAGCCTCTACCATAGACATATATGTGTGTGTGTGTGTGTGTGTGTGTGTGTGTGTGTGTGTGTGTGTGTGTGTGTGTGTGTGTGTGTGTGTGTGTGTGCGCGTGCGTGCGTGCGTACAGTATACACCAATACATTGTTGTTACCTTTGCACATCATTAACCAGGCGTGTTTGGAGCAGCAGATCCCTTCTTGGAAGCAGATGGTCACAGATGATGTTCTGATTGGCTCGGACTGCCACTCCATTACAGACACAAAGAGAGCAGAGGATATCCAGAATCTGCAGAGAAGTGGTTAAGACAAAGAGCTTTTTAATATTCAGGCCTTAGAGCAGCCATTAAAACATTAGAAGATCCATCAGTTCTAAATGACTCAATGTTATGCATTCCACTAATACTTTCTTGGAAGGGATTGAGTGCAATATTAAATCTCTCTCTCTCTCTCTCTCTGTCAGTCTGTCACACTGTGTGTGTGTGTGTGTGTGTGTGTGTGTGTGTGTGTGTGTGTGTGTGTGTGTGTGTGTGTGTGTGTGTGTGTGTGTGTGTGTGTGTGTGTGTGTGTGTGTGTATGCACGCAGACGTTTAAAAAAAATTTGGTTCCTTGTGTCATATACCGGCACTGTATTGTGGATCATTTCATCCACACACATCAACTATAATATTACAACACAAAGCATTATGCCCAGTATAGTGTATATTCATATTATTATTGTTGACATATTATGACAAATATTGTTGACAGTGATTTCCTAAAATGATACCTTTGGACAGACTTTTTTCAATCGAAGTGAGGCGAAATACTGACCTTGTGGTTGCGTCCATGTTTATAGAGAAGGGAAATGATGGATCTAATGTGGTCTTTCTGGATGATGTTTAGAGCCTCTGGACTCTCTGTGAGGATACAGTGCAGCGCCTCCAGGATGCCTGCACAGAAAAACCACTTGCTTATAACGCAGGCTGTTCAGTATTGTAAGTCTGTACACTCTTACTATGAAATAATGTAGAGGCACTAGCAAAGCGCAGAGAGTTGGTTAAGCATACTGCAGCTTCCTCCTAATGTGCTCTGGGCCAAGAAGCAACAAAAACCAATTATTTGTGCAGCTGCGGCTAGTGGACCATGTGACAGAACACTAAACTAAGGTACTGAATACAAAATAAGAGCAGTTATAAACACATAACTCTGCCTGTGAGGTACCTGAGGAGGACTCCAGCCGCTCCAGTTTGCTGACTAGCCAGTCCAGTTTGCGGGAGAACTGTGTACAGTTGGGTCTGTTCCCTCGGATCAGGGCGGCTGTGAAAAAAAAAACATTTTCTCAATTCATAGCAAAGCAACAATCATGCATTTGCCATGTTCTTTACACAGAGCTTCATTCATCTGCTGCTATAAACAAGATATTTAGAAAATAGAGGTAAACTGAATCCTACCACTAGGAAGAATTACTCTGCAGCTACAGACATAAGAACATTTATAACAGCTTCCAAGGTACTGCAATGATTTTTTGCAGTTTTGATAAGTACTACGTAGTAAAACGCTGAGACTGGTTAAGGCGGCACGATTAAGGCGGCACGGTGGTGTAGTCGTCTTGCACCTCCAGGGTACAGGTTCGACTCCCATCTCTGTGTGCATGCAGTTTGCATGTTCTCCCAGTGCTTGGTGGGTTTCCTTCCACAGCCCAAAGATCTGCAGATTAGACTGATTGGCATCCCATAGTGTGTGTGCCCTGCGATGGATTGACACCTTGTCCAGGGTGTACACCACCCTGTGCCCTAAGTCTCCTGGAATAGGCTCCAGGTCCCGTGCGACTCTGAATACAGGATAAAGTGGTATAGATGATGAGTGAGTGATAAAATGGTTATTACTTACTGATGCATACATGAATAGCGTTGACAGGTTATTTGCTATTTTCCCCACGTATCACCTGGCACTGCTCTGTTCCTGCTCCTAGTCTCTTTGTTTCTCATTTCTAAAACAAGTCACATTTTCTGTCCTCTCTGTTGACCTTTAGCTGCTTTTGAATGCTGATTGCCTATAATGACTGGCTAGTTGTCAATACCATGCTGATGCCTTTCTGTTCTTGTGTTTACAAATCAGCCAAGTCTAAAGAAAGAGCCACTGAGTGTACATCATACTGCCTCACGCTTCAATGTGTTCCATCAGGACTGTAGTACTTGACTTATTACCAAAGGTTGTTGACTGTTAGGTAAAAAAAATAGTTCAGTTTTATTGGGTGCCCAAAAGTAAAAGTTAATATAAATAATTTTAGAACACAGAAAATATAGTATTTATCCCAGTTTTACATGTAAGCTATGCAAAAGTTTCTTGGTTTTATTACTGAAACAAGCACTAATGGTAGTGGATCCAAATGTCTTCTGTCACTCTAAAATGGACACGTCCAAACAACAAGAAAATATACATGAATCTGTCAAAGACAAAAACGTTCTGATGTCAGCAGACTGATGCATCATGCCCATAGTCCTGCCCTTAAGCCTCTTCTGAGGGTCACCTCCACATCTGGCTGCGAGAGAACCTAAGGCGTGTTTGTAGTTGCCATAATGACCTGATGAAGGTGTCAGACAATTAAAGTGAACCATAGCAGGTTTTCACAATAGCAACCTCTCAAATTGTCTCAAAACGCAGATTTTTACCCACAGAGATTTCTTAATTCAAACAAAAGCTGTATGTAGTTTCATGAATATAAAAAGACAACTGTAAATCAAGCATGCCTTGACACAAGCTTTTACAAGTTCACATTCACTCACTCATTGTCTATACCGCTTTGTTACATAAATAGGGTCTGAGACTTAGGGCACAGTACACCCTGGAAGGGGTGCCAATCCATCGTAGGGCACACATCCTTCATTTCGACACTAGCCATTTGGGAACGCGAATCAGCCTTTGGACTGCGAGAGGAAACCGAATCACCCGGAAGAGACCCACCATGCTCAGGGAGAACATTTAAATTCAATCAAACCCTGGAGGGTGTCACCGCTTTTGCAAGTTATCTTGGGAATTAGTCAAAGTAACCTTGAATGTGGACAAGTCGTTTAATTCTGTTCTGGTAAAAAAATATATATAATAATAAAAAATAAAAATAAAAATAAATAAAAGCATTTTAGATTAGGAGTTTTAGTACATGCACAGATTTTTTTTCTTTTTATGCTAGTAAAAGTAATTCACATTTGGTTATCTGGGTGAAATATTATGCTAAAACAAATATAAAGTATAGAGACATAAACATCTGCAAAGTAAACGCAAAGCACAGGGAATTGAAACCTAAACCCTTTTAAGGATTCACTTAAACTCAATGAAGGCAAATTCCCCTAAAACAAGCTAGAACTGAAAATGGTCTCTTTACAGTTATGGGAGAGGATCAGAGAGAGATAGGAAATTTATTTAAGCTATAAAACAGGGCCAAGATGTTTTTTTTTTACTAATCAGTGGAAGCTTGTCCACTGGAACAGAGCGCGGGTCAGGCAGACAGAGACATCGTTTACAGTACTGTACATCAGCCGTTCAATAAATCGCATTGAACTGCTTACATATTCGGAATTACAAGTCTTTTTTTTTATGTTTCTATTTGACAGATATGAACTGCTTTTCCATTTATTTGCCTGCCTTTCTAGATGTCGGGCAATTGTACAGCAGAGCGCATTCACTGCACAGTTATTGTGCCTAGTGATGAAAAATGAGAACTGCAACAATCACTCATACAGGCCAATGGATTATCTGTGGTGTGGATAAGCTCCTTATATAAGAACTGTTTGTAGACCATGTAAAGGCTGGGAAAACAGAAAAAAAATATCTTCTTTTCCCAATGTAAGAATTTTTGGCTAGAATCAGGCTTTTTATGTAGTTCTTAAGATTTAGTTGAGATGAAAATTTGTTGAAACCTTGCTACCCATGTTAATTATATGATCTCATATAGAGTATATGACAACATGAACAGTTCATATACTGTATACAGGATTAATGTAGGTTGTCATGTCATGTGATATTAATTTGTCAAAAAAAAAAATTATAAATCTAATATCCTATAGTGGTGTAGCGATGTACTCTTGCAGCTCCTTGGTCCGGGTTCTGTTCTCGCCTCAGGTCTGTGTGCATTTTCACCCAATGGTGGATTTTCTCTAGGTACTCCGGTTTCAACCCATTGGAAATTGGCGTTCTTAAATTGCCCATAGTGTGAGTGTGTGGGTATGTGTGCCCTGCGATGGCTTGGCACCCCGTGCAGAGTGTACACCACCTCGTGCCCTCATGACCCTATATGCGGTATAAAGCGGTATAGACGATGAGTGAGGAATGAGTGATATCCTTCACAGCAACATCGAACTTCACCCTTTACATTTCACACACTAAAGTCCACGTAAATGTCATCAGCTTACTGTCATCAATCCTATCATGAATGGAATGCGTGCATGTGTCTTTATGTGTACATATCATGTGATGGCACGCCTACCAAGCAACTCATAGAGAAGGTTTAAGATGTCCTTCCAGGCCTCTCCTGCCTCTTCCCCTGCAAATTCCTCAAACTCAGCAGCACTGTTGTACACATTGAGCCGGTCGATACAGATAGAGACCAGTGTAAGCATTCCCTAAAATAGAAAGAAAAAGAAGGACATCATCCATCACTACTGTACTGTACATTCTCAATCTTTGGGTACTTTATATTTTTGTCAAGTGCATAGTGTTCCTCTAGGGACCCCAGTTCGATCCTGAACCCAAGTTTGTGTGTGTGTGTGTGTGTGTGTGTGTGTGTGTGTGTGTGTGTGTGTGTGTGTGTGTGTGTGTGTGTGTGTGTGTGTGTGTGTGCGTGCTCATTGCAATTGACTGCTTTCCCAGTTACAGTGTACTCTCACCTATTACCCAATGTTCCTAGGTTCCAATAAAACCTTGACAAGCTGAAATTAATAAATGAATACAAAATGGGGCATGCATGTTTTTTTTATGTTTGTTTTTTGTGGATATTTATAAAAATAATTTAGCATTTATCAATTTTCATTACATGCTAATTGATAACAACACTCTGTAACAGAATACAAACACATTATTCAGATTGAACAGATAATATGCTTTAAACAGTTATGCAAATACAGATATGAATAAAAGACACACATCAGGGGCCCCATGGGACTCAAAAAAGCAGTGATTCAAATTAGCATATTAGTAAAAGGGGCATATTAGTAAAACTGTCCTGTGCATTATGAGGCTGCAGAACAATTTCTTTTCAATAGCGATACCCGAATGCACATGCAGATCAGAGAAATTTGGATCTACAAACAGATGTCAAACACAGATGCCATATACACAGTGGCATTTCATTACACCACGTAGTAGTACAGAAAAATATGTGAAAATTCAACAGCTGTTGATAGGTTGAAGAACAATTTTTTTTAAACCATATGATGTGCTTTTCAGAAGGTAATGATCTTACCTCTTCTTTGAAAAGGTCCTGGCGTTTGATGAGCGAGCGAAGTTGCCTCTGTTTCTCCTCATGCTCTAGCTCTGAGTCGGGCTGTTGGAAGTAAGTGATGAGGTCCTCCAGGGTCTGTAGTACCTCTCCCACCGGCAGACTCACCCCTGATGCTTTCTCGCCCTTCAGTTCATCCAGCCCTCTGACGACACATGAAGAGTGCCAAAGTACATTCTCAGGTTTTATATCAATAAAGTTAAAATAACAGTTTATATATAAATTATATTATACATCCAGGAGTATTATGGAAAAGCAATATAACGAGTATTTAACATACATACTGTATATAATATAAGGAAATAGGAAACTCATCAAATGCTTTAGGATTTTCTTATAAACAAGAATATATGTATTTATGAATGCAAGCACATATGTGAGTTTCCATAACATGACCAGCATCAATCATTTTAATACGCTGTCACCATCGAGTCAAAACGACTTCACCATACCGACCACAATATGTGCACACATGACTATGATTATGACACCTACAGTATATAATTTTGTTGGACATCCTATTCAAATCCATGGGCTTTTTTTAAGAAACTGCCCCACCTTTGCAGTTATAAGAGCCTCTGCTCTTGCGTGAAGGCTTTCCACTAGATTTTGGAGTGTGTCTGGGGGAATTTGTGCCCATTCAGTTGAAAGAACATTTGTTGGCACTGATGCGAGGCCTGGCTCAGGGTTTAAACCGGTAAAAAAAAAACATGTTGGCTCAATGCATGTTAGTAGGTATCCTTCTCCTGGAAACCTCCATCCATTTGACTGCCAGGTAGTGAAATATGATTTATCACTCCATGGAACAAATTTGCGTGAAGCTGCTCGTCATGAAAACTCACTACCAAAGGCAATCTGCAACTCTGTAATTTGTGATGCAACAGAAGATGTGTAATTTTTGCATGCTGTGTGCTTCAGCACTAAGAGGCCCACTGGTCTATCATGTCGTGGCTGAGCTGTCATTGCATCTAGATGCTTCCATTTCACAATAATTGTATCTAAAGTTAACAAAGACAGATCCAACAGTGCAGAAATGTAATTAACGGAATCGTGGTGAAGGTGGCATTCTACGAGAGTGTGTCATTTAAAGTCACCAAGCTACTCAGGTTAACCCTTCTACTGTTCATTGTTTGTCTATGGAAATGACATGGCTATTACATGGCCTGTATGCAATGGGTGTGGATAAAAAGCAAGCTTGAACACAATAATTAGGAGAGGGGTCCATACGTTTAGCCATATATGAGGTGCTATCAAAAAGTTTTGAGACACACAGATGGCAGCAAAAGGTCACACGCACAGTCACAGGGAGCACAGAACTTCATAAGTCAGCGTGCCAAAAGATGTCGTCCGGTGTATATCAGGAGCTGTGCAACTGGAGCTATTCTTACCACGTGTGTCACCACATCTGCTATTTCATCATGGACAGCAAGTTAGAACAACGAGTAAACTGGAAATTCTGTGTGAATTCTTGCCACAGAGACGTTTTTTCCAAAAAGACATAATTCTGTAAGTTTACAGCAGATTTGAGTCATTTGAACATGCGCCGTGTTGCTGCCAAATTCATCCCCTGGCTGTTGACCCAGGAGCAGAAAGAACATCGCATCGAAGTCTGCCAAGAACTTCGTCAGCGTGCCGTGGATGACACGTCATTCATGTCGAGGATCATTACCGATCATTATCATTATTATTGCATTTTAATTGTTGAAATGAAACTAAGCAAGTCTAAGAAACTAAGAAAATCCTATAATTAGGTCACAAGCATTATAACACAAGCCCTACTGTACATCGTCATGGTGTGTAAGGGCCCTCTAGTCCCTTTAAGGATTTTTTGGGGTTCTTAACGTGCTCACAAGGTCTTGAAAATTGGCAGACATGTTGGAATCTACTGCCACTGGGATGCTTGATAGTCTGGGCCCCATGCTTAAGCCCGCTTATCCTTGCTTGCAACTATATCTATGCTATTGAAACAGGTCAAACAGCCAAAACAGGTCATTTTGGCCCCAAAAAAAAGATAACTAACAAATTTATTCCGGCTCCAAATAGCACTCCCAAATTCTTGGTGAAGAATCCTTTGATCTACCATTCACCTACAGCAAGGTACTAAAGAAGTACCTGATGAACTGGGTGAAGAGTTGTGTGGTATTGCGGATGATGCGAGCTGCTCTGGACTCCTCATGTTGGCAGAGCTGCAGAATCAGTCCATCATCCATATGGCCCTCTGGATAGAGGAAGGCCTGCAGACAACATATACAACTTACTTACAGTATCCAGAGAAAGAGTCTTCAATTAGAGTCCACCTTTATCCTGTAAGATTACTACAAAAAGGTGCATTTACATATATTACAATCAGTGAATAAATAAAAGCCATGAGGCATTTTCAGCCTTACATCAGCCAGTGCTGTAGCAATCTGTAATTTCACACTTTGAGAAAGTGTTACCTGCTTCAGAACAGGGGCCTGACATTGTGTTGGGATTAACATCATACTGAGTTATGAATATGAATAATCAGACAAATTGGTAATTTCCTAAATCTGAATGATTTTCACATCTGGATTGTTTTTCAGTCATGATAAACACATTACACATTACAGATCTGGCCATTAAGACTGCGCGCTTTTTCCCGCGAGATCCCGCAATTTAGCGCGCGGCATGCCGCGAGATCCCTCAAGCAACATTCGGGAATTTTAATAAATGTGTTGTGCTTCACTGAATATCCGCTAGATGGCGCATGGAAGGACTTTATATAAAGCCGGACCACAACGAAGAATTGTGTATACTGTAATTATTTAGCCTAAAACAATATTGTGTCCAATACTGAAGCAAACATGAATTATATTTTGTTTTACAATAATAATATTTTATGATGAATGTGCGTATATGTGCTTCATATTATGTTCATAATGATGAAAAGAGATGCCCTAAATTATGAGGCGGTGTATAGGGCTTAAATCAAACTTCACTCATGCACACACAAGTAAAACACTTGCATACACATATATGAAACAGTCACACATCTATATATACTACTAACTACTCACACAACTAATATGAGACGCGCGCACATACAGTATGTCCCACTTACGGCAAGAATAGAGGAAAGTCTTTAGAACATCAGGAATATTTGAATAAGAATGTAATTTCATTCCTTAATGGGGTAATAATGTACCAATTTCTGAAGTGTAAAATACTTTGAGATGTGATCTTACTGGACAAAACTTCCACTTGGGAGGCCTCCAGAAGTGAAGTTCAGCACCCCTGCTCTAGGAGGTTTTGATGTCTGTTAATTAAGTAATTCTTCAATATGTCCTCCGAATTGGTGGTGTTGTTTCTGGATTTTGTCCCAGAACCAAGCTGCATGCCATAGCACTGAGGAGGCAACCACTAAGTCAGACCACTCTCACAAAATACTGTCACTATGCCTACAGCATTATCACATTTAAAGCATGGTATGGAACCAGAGGCTACTGCAGTTACGCATACACATGCTAATGTACGCCTGTCTCACAAGCAATTGGATCAGAGCTCAGGTCATGGTCTAAGAGCGTCAACTTTCCTTTCCGGACTCCACGAGCTGATAGGGTGAGGTGCATGGTTCCCTAATTTCCTCAACATTTAAACCAGGTTTGTCTCCTCACCCTTCTCTTGAGCGGCCCGAGGCGCGATGATTTTGCATCCGGCGCCTGATAGGACAGCCACAACCCTGTCGCCACATGCATGATGAAACAGACCGAATCACCGTACTTGATCTCTGCCACCCCCATGCCGTCAATGTCCCGCTTTGACCCAGTGTCCACTTTCTCCTGCAAAAGATAGACAAAAGAAATAAACAATTAGAGAGATGGTGAAATTGTAGTGCTTTTAATCTCCCCATCTGGAGTATTTGCCATGACTGACTTCAAAAATATTTGAAGCACTAAATTGAGTTGACAGCAATTTCTAAGTGCAAAAGCAAATGCTGTTAAGACTGAATAAATCACAGGCAGAGAAAGGCAGGCCAATGACCTTTCTGCATAACAACTTCTTCCAGCTAAGTCGTGACTAATTAATGTCTACAATAATGATGAATTCGCTGTTTAGGATTAAATAACTGGAACGTCACTATAGAAATTACATCTCTGGAACAGATATAGACAGGTTCTCTCTCACTGTGCATGAAGTGTGTGTGTGTGTATGCGTGTGTGTGTGTGCGTGCGTGCGTGTATGCGTGTGTGTGTGTGTGTGAGAGAGAGAGAGAGAGAGAGAGAGAGAGAGAGATACCACAGACACACTGCACCATGTAAGTTATTGATATCACCTATTTTGAAAATGATTTATCACAGCAGGTGACATGAGTTTTAAAACCCTCCCTAAACTGATATGCAGGTTTTATAGCAAACCTTGCTTGGCCTGTAGCAGAATGATGTAGCAGCAGTGTCAGACTTCTCTCTGTCCAGCAGCACCAGGCCACGGTCCTCAGTCTGACCTAGGTAGTTGCCAGTGGAAAGATGGCGCAGGCGGAAGGGCTGACCCCAACGAATATGGCTCCCGCTCCAGCTGTATGACATAAAAGAGCACACAGACAAAAAAAAAAGTATATGTAAGTTTCCCTATAATTAACATACAGTCAGGTCCATAAATGTTTTAACAAACTAAGATTGTTGGCTTTTGTCCTCTGTACACAACCACATATACTGTATATGAAATAATATACTCAAGATGTGAGCAAAGTCATGACTTTCAACTTTAATGCAATGGGTTTGACAAAAGTGTGGCATTACCCATTCAGTAATTACACCTATTTTCATACACACACCCATTTTGGATCTCATAGCTAATGGAACAAACTAGCATAATTACAAATAGAGGAATTGCCTTTAATACTTGAATGAAAGTCCTTTGCAGTCAATGACTGTCTGATGTCTGGAACCCATTAATACGACCAAATGCTGAGTTTCCTCCCTCAAGATGCTTTGCCAGGCGTTTACTGTAGCTTCTGCCTTTAGTCTCGTCTTCAAAAAGTGAAACACTTTTGGGTGCTATTGGGTTAAGAGTTGGTTAGCAGACCAGGCTAGTGAAGAATATCCCATTTCTTTGGCTTGGGCAGCTTTCAGTGTATGTTTTGTATCATTATCCATGTGCAATATGAAGCAGTGTCTTGTCAGTTTTGCAGCATCTCAGAATAGAGTATAGTCCAATACACTTCAAAATGTATCTTGCTACTTTTATCAGCGGTCAGGTCAATAGTAAACACCTGTGACATGGTTCCATTGGCAGCCATACAAGCTTATGGAGTAACACTTCCTCCATCATGTTCGACAGATGATCTGGTATTCTTTGGATCATGAGCTATTTCTTTCTTTCCTCATAGTTTTGTTTTTACTGAGCTTTCCAGTTAATTCCTGCATTTTAAGAAAGTTCCAACCTGTTGTATTGGCTATCTCTCTGATGATTTATTTTGGTTTGGTTTTATTGATGGCCAACTTCATCTCTTTGGACCTCATGGTGAGTGTGAACAGCTTCCAGCTATGCAAATGTAACACTTAGAATCACCTCCAATTACAGTAATCATGGAGTAACAAGGGAACACGCCACACCTTGCCAAGCAACTACTGGACTTGTCATTGCCATTTGTTCCATTTATTCATGTTTCAGATAATGGCTGTAATTCCTGAATGGTTAATTCCACAATTTTATCAAACCCCTTGAATTAAATCTATATGTCTTGACTTCTCTCACATCTTGAGTGTTTTATTTGTATTGTCATGATAAGAACCAGTTTGTGATGATTTGAGCTTTGCGACACAGTTCATTATCAGGCTGAAAGTAGCAATTAGGGTGAATATGTGATCATAAAGGGATGCACAGGATCATCAACAATACTCTAATTATATTTAATAGGCGCTTTAAAGCGGGAACAATACTGGCTGTTGCACTGTGTAATCCATTCAACAAATCAATTTAATATTGACCATAAAGTAAACTTCGAAATAGATAATTTAGCCCCTTCTGTACGTAAGAGTCAATGTCAAGTGTCCAACCCAGTCACAAGTTACAGCATCATCACCGCAAAGTGATTTGTATAGAAGACATTCACCTAGGCTTTTGCTGACTGAGCTACTTGTTCATGCATAATTGGAAGAGACAGGTTAGAAACTTGATTAAATTTTAGATGTGTAGGTCATATAAAATTGAACAATCACTGGGGATGTTGACAGATGTGCCCTTGTGGTGACATTTGGCCATGAAGACAATAACAGCTTTATAATGTATAAATAAAAATCACCTATTTTGATAAAGTTTACTGAGATTTAGTTCATGAAAGATATTCACAATGATGGATATGTTGTGTTTAAAAATGTGTGCGTGTTCAGTCACCTGATCCGAAGTGGCTCTATCCTCCACAGAGACCTAGCCCTGGACCCTGATTTCCCAGTTTCAAAGTTCACCAGCCTGAAAAGAAAAACACTGCATTTAGCGGCTGGTGGTGTTTAATTCACACAGCAGCAAAGCCACACATATTTACATGCCATTAATGGCTGTTAGTTAAAATCTTAACAGTTCAGGTAGAGCATCACACCTCTGCTGCTCGGCGGACTGCTCCGCTCCTGGTATAGTCAGGCTCTCATCGTGTCCATGGAACAGGCGAATCACATGCCCCCCCAGTAAATATCCTAAAAACACAAGGTGAACAGATTCTTCAAACAAGGGAACAAGACGAGCTGCTTCAACGCAGCAGTAAAAATCGGTTGTATAGGGAAAGAGCCTGGTTAGGGAAAATATCGTTGTCATTCTTAAAAATAGGAAATAAACTGACCCACTGCCACATTGCTGCCAGAACAGGTGGGCTGCGCATTCCACAGTGTTTGCATGAAAGAAGCATCCACTTGTATGTTTCCGTTGGAGATAGACAGATGCTGAAAAATAACAAAATATGTGGTGTGTGTGTGTCTCCATGACGATAAAGAATGTATGACAGTTTTGACTATATGTCTGATTGTCTCTTATACAACAGTTAGTTCAAACCAATAATCTGATTGGACGATAGGCATTTCATTAGTGGTGATAACAGCCTGTAACACCACTGGGGCGTTTAACTACATATATCGCTCTGCGTCCCAGGTGTTCCAACAGTCATTAATTACGCGTCGGCCGCCAGCATAGGGAAAGTAGGCTGGCACAGTTTGCAGCACTGGAAAGATGGGAGAGCAGGACCCATATTCAAAACCAGCCACGGAAGCAGTTTCAGGAAGAAAACACATTATAATATGAATGCTAACGATAACGTTATGTCGTCTTAAACAACATTTGTCTCCTTATTTATTGCTTCCAAAATGAACCATTCATGTTTTTTTTTTGTTTGTTTGTTTGTTTTTTTGTACAGCTATCAAGCAAACTAGCTTGTAACATATTTACATTTAGGCATTTGGCAGAAGCTCTTTTTCAGAGTGACTTACAATCAGGCTTCAAAGTTTCCATCACTGGATTTATCCTTACAATGGTTACTAGGTTACTAACTATAAGAGACGTCAATCAAATATTGTTGGGAAGGATTTAATCCAAATGGGATGTGTTGGGAGGGTTCATCCAAATATCTATTAAACAGATAGGTCATTTGTTGACGCCTAAAGATTGCAGGTCACTCGGTTGTATGGACATCTAGGGGAAGTTCATTCCACCACGTAGGTGCCAGAACAGGAAAGGTAAGTAGGTGCTAGGCTGTTTTTAGCTTTGTAGGTAAGCATCAATGTTTTGAATTGGATGCGAGCAGAATCTCAAATCCCTCTCTAACCCCTGATCAAGGCCACTACATGATGTGTGAACAAGTATTCAACAAGTAGGGTTTTGTATACCCTAGATAGCACAATAGCTTTCCATTTTATGCGATTTGGGATTCAACCCCAAAACCCCAGATGGTAGATGATGTTCTAAAGTGGAACAGGTTGAAATATAAGTATATAAGTAATTCTTGTAAGTTTCTTATTACTGTCCGATGGTTTATTTTCCTCACCTTTGGGCTACATACTGTAGTACCTGTAAATATGTAAAACTACTATCACCCCTGTTAATTACACCAACTGTCGGTCGCTAGCTCTATCAGTAGCAGTTAAATTGTTCTGCCAATTGCGGAAGGGTACGTGTTGGCGGAACAAAATAATAGGTTAAACAAACAAAGAAATCATAATCTGTTGATGATAAACGGCTTTTGTTAAACCGTTGTATAAAAGCAATATCACACTCAGGTTGCACCCTCTAGTCTACAAGCACACAACAGCAATATATGGTACAACAGCACTCTGTGTCATGTGATATTGCTTCGTTTGAGCACAGTATGCATTTTTAAAACCTTTATATTAGGTTTTAGTGCTGGTAAGATTTGTGCTCAATTATTTAAAAAGGGTTAGGGTTACAAAAAAAGGTTAATAATAATCTAAAATTAATGTAGTAAATACATAGTACAGAATGTGCAGTATTTAGATTATTCTACTAATGTGTATTTGGAATATGCACACATTTAAGAGCCTGTACAGTATATAGAGCATAATGCTCAGCATAATAAAAGTCTAAAGATAATTCAACAAAATACCTCATTTACACACATCATGATGCCCACTTACTGCTTGCAGTGTATTGTAGTATGATTCTTACCAGATATCTCTCTGAGGACACACTGACCAAAATGAGATCATCACCGATGCGAACCTTTTCACCCTCAGACCTCTGTTTCGAGGCTGGATGGATAGTCCACCAACAGGCCTCGCCTTTGAGAAAGAAGCCAAACAAGAAAATGCTTATGAACAGAGGGATTAAGTCATAGTTACTTTCATCAACATTTCACAACTGTGAATAAATCATTGCATGTGATGGTACACCATGATTAAAATATAACTTTTGTCCCTGGCCAACTGAAGGACATTTCCGTAGATGCATATCAAGATATCACATATGGGTGTCTCCCAGTGAAGCCTTCTCAAATAAACCCATCCGACGTCTACAATATATAAAAATAGTAAAGGCTCAGTGTGGAGGGCAAGTGTCTGAGAGCTGAACATTGAACCGATGAATGAAATGGAATTGGCTGGAATGTCACAAAGTCTTAAGTTGAAACAAGCCTTAAGTTGGACAATATTTTATATTTGAATCTGAAATACCTGTCGAGTCCTCCTGTAATCCTACATCAAATGATAGCTTGTCTGTCAGAGACCTTGACGTCTTTAGACAGGCTAGATACTGTAAGGGGAATAATCAAGACATGAGGTCACATCAGGGCATCCGCAACTCAAATATCAACAAGACATACTAACATTTCTACAGCACTGACATGTCAAATACGCTGATAAATTATGAAACTATCATAATCTGGATTAACTCGTAGTGAAACTGACTAAGTAGATCGTTTTATTTATGCATTTCTATTAAGCCTATTTGCATGGATTGTACAGTACAGCCGTCCCTCATGATTCGATTTGTGGTTGAAACAGGGGGCTAATCCTCCCCTCAGTGTCTTTAATCGGTGTGGCACATTCTCACCATTCCACTAAACGAATGCCTTAGTAGGATGGCGTGACCATACAGCAGTGTCCGATGTCCTCCCCCCTGTCCTGCCTGTAGAGAGACAGAGAGGGAGAGAGAGAGTTAGAAAGGAGAAGCAGTGTCAATACAGATGGAAGGAAATGTTACTATTTTCACAGCAAGTGATTGCTTGTAAAAGTAGGACAAGAGACCGGGAAATCTAATGTCACTTTAGAAGTATGAGCCATTTTCATGAAAACACTGAACCGAGCACATGCTGGGTCACTCAGTTGCATGTTTTAGGAGAATATTTCCTGTTCATTACTCTGAACAGGAAAAAATTTCGTTGTACCGTAGATGAGGAAATGTAAAGAAAAAAACTTCTCAAAAATGCATAATGATTTCCTAATATTTTTTTGCAAAAAATTTAAACAGTACCAGACTTGTATGATGAAAATGCAGATTAAATAATGAGAAATAAATAATTAACGCTATACAACTACTTACCCGTCTTATAAACTTCTGAAAGCATTAGGGGAAAAAATCTTTATTATAACATTTTTTCAAAATATCGGCAATACCAAAATACCGTGAACTGAAATCCGTTGCTGAAAGCAACCTAAGATGTATTATTCAAAGGACAGAAAAGAGCATTTTTTTAAGATTAAGAATAAAATGCAGAGTTAAAATTCCCAGCTGTTATTTCAAGGCTGTGCTACATATTTTTTGGCTGACGCATTGCATGAGGATTAGTGATCTTTGGTTGCTGCTCACTCTGATATCTTTCTATTAAAAGCACAAATTTTTACTTCACATTTATTTCATTTGCAAACCCCTTACAGAAAAATCTGATACATTTTACATCTGATCATATGGCAGTTGTGTTGTGCACTGAAATTTGAATACTCTGTTCAATGTCAAAATAATTGTAAAAAATCACAATAAATAAATTGTGTAAAAAAAAAAAAACATGCGAATATGAATCGTGCAAAATTGTGAAAATAAATGAGCCGAAAAATTACCCAAAAAATGATGAAAAAATAAATGAATTATGTAAAATAAATAATGCGACAAAGATCTTGTAAAAAACTTCACGTGAAATAAGAGTGGGTAGTACCATGTAACATGTTTAAGTGTCAGGTGTGAAATTTGTCATAATTCACAAGTGAAGCTTGTATGACTTTTCTGTAAGGGTATATTTACTATAAAATCTGTAACAAGAAAACCAATATGATCTTTAGTGCAGCTTTAAAAGCACTTAACCATCTGTTATGAACATGAACAAATTGATACAGATTTGGACAAAAGGAGATGGAGAATCCATAAGGGCTAAAAAAAAAAAAATGTAGAAAATATTTTGTGGATTTGTATGAGGGCATTTCCACTCTGGAATCATCATTCCAGGACATTTCCTCTTCTTTGGTACCCATGAAATTTGACTGGTTCATATTTCAGCTGTGAGAAGGAAGACGTTAAAACTCAACAAAGTCAGGTTCAGGACATTTAGGACATGGGAAGTCTTGCAGCTTATTATAAGGAATATTAACCAGTATTTCGCAGCAAAATGACGGCTCATGTCAGGTGTAAACTGTGCTATAGTGCGTGTGTTGTATTATTTGTTACTGTTTTTTATTAGGTTTGTGTTGGGATAGTCTAATTGGTTTTGTGGTGTTATAAATAGTAATGTTAGAAAATGAGCCGCACAGAACTGAGACAAAATAGATGAAAAAGAAACTCAACACTCTCGTTTCTGAACAATTTAGTTATCACATAGAGCATGTGCTGTACACCCCTCAGGGCCATGGTGATGAGTAGCGCATGCTTGTTTTCCATATTAGTTTGTGCAACATTAGTTGTAGAACTTTGTAAAATGTTCTACTTCATCACATGATTTCTCACTGTTAGAATTTTGTTACATGAAAATCTGTTTTAGCCGGTTGTTTTTTTCCCCAATGTATTTGTAATTGCCCTTTCCAACCAGTATAAAGTGCCCAGATTGTCTGATTTTCTGTGAAAAGAGAGTGTTGATGCTCTGAGACTAATTGGATTACTTATTAGTTTGGTTAGTGTCTCAATACCCTCTTGTGATTCTAACAAATACTACAGGCAAAAGAAGAAAAAAATCGATTTAAGTATTAAATGTGGCTGATTTATCGGCGAGGCAGTTCTGGACCACATGGAGGTTAGTTGTTTGGTTTATTGACTTTTTATTAGCCTTCGTGCATTTGGTCGAAATGGGGAATGAACTGTAGACATAACATACCCATCGCTCATGATCAGGTTTCTAGCCATGTTGAACAAAAAATACAGATTTAGAGTTAATAAAAGTAATAATGCATTTACTAATTTGCTCATTAAAGCTAAGATTGGAATTGTGATCTTGTAATCAATAAGCATTTCAACAGTCACAAACATAAAAGTCTGTTATATTACCAATTACAGTATACCAATATTAATATATGTTAGACAAAATCTCAATTAAGTTTCAAACATGTCAGAGAAGTGACACATTAAAGGAAGACTGGTAGGGGAAGAGAAGAGTCGCTGTAAATCAACACAAAGTTGATCTGTCTGATGACCTTTATCCTATAATAAAACGTTTCCATTTGTTTGATACAGCGCTTGTATCATATCATGCTGAAACAGGATCTGGCACGTGGATCAGGTGCTCAGCTACTTATTTCAACCTTGTTGTTCCTCTTTTATGTTCTCCTCATTTTTGGGTCACCGGGTCTGGATGCCCTTCCCGATCCAACCCTCCTCAGTTTATCCAGGCTTGAGGCTGGGAATAGGTGTGCACGGGCTGTGGCAGTAGCAGTGAGAGCATTGCATGATAGGCACTAATCCACCAGAATGCTTTCATTATCAGTGAGCATTATGGATAGAGTGGGAAATGGCAACTGACATTACTAACATTTTTAAAAGAAGTAATCGATGATAGACAAGCAGAGCACATTGTTACTATGATATGTAAGTTACATAACTGCACTATGGAGTAAAGCTTACAATTAGACAAGCTCTTTTCACTGATATCAGTATTTGTGTTGTTATTCGAGGTGGTTTAAAGGAAGGTGTTTACAAGAAAGTACTTTATTACTTATTACTTACTTATTAATACTTTAATATTTATCTGGTGGGTAAAATGGGTGCAGAAGTTCTCTGAAGATTATCATGCACAAGTTACTGACATTTTTAGGGGGGTTGATCTTGTTGACGGTCTCTGTGATCTCTCATCATCTTCCAGTGATGTTCTTAAACTCCTGAAGTGCATGTGCTACTCAAAACACCCTCACTGACTCATTGCAGCCCTGTGGCCGATTTGTCCAGTTTCACACAGAATTCTCACGTTTGCGCTTTGCTCTAACTTGCTGGCCATGATCAGTATATCAGATTTCTTTCCATACTGGTACATCTTGGTACATATAGACCATATGTTGGGAACTGCTGAAACAATATTTGAAGTATTTTATAAAAAAATATATATATATATATAATTTGTTAATTCTAAATTTATAAAAACAGATTTTGTGAATCTGGTACAAAAGCACAAAGTCAGCATAACTGCATATCAAGCCATTCTGGTAGTTCATGGGATTTGATTTAGATAAAAAGCTAATGAGTGAGGTACAATACCATCATAACTTTCATTGGGTTCCTTATGATAGTAAGTACCTTACTTGAAGTGTTAGTGAGAAGAATTTGTGATGATCCAGTGGACATGTATGGTGTATGGAGGACGATACAAGACCTTGGTAATTCCTAGAACTTTCATTATAATGAACATCATTCCAAAAAGATTCTCCAAAAGGTTATACACATGGACATTAGTAGCAATGGGACCAGCTTGTGGAGACTTATTGGCGGTCAGTGCTAAATAAATATCAAGAAAAATAATTACTTACCCATAGCCATAAACAAGAGAGTAGCATTACAGGGGAAAGGATATTGGTGTGATCTTTTTTTAATGCAAGTACAGCATGTAAACCACAAGAGGAGAGTGCTACAAGATGACAGCACATTTACTGTAACATTATCAGCTCCAATACCTCACTATACCACACATTCTGTAGTCTGTCACTAAAGGTGCATGTTCTTAGAAAATTAAAGCTCATTTATCTTCTCATATTTTTAAGGTCTGGTCTTGGTGTTCCAATACTTTTGGACAGGTCTGTATATACTTTAAATAGCTTTATGTGATTTTTTTAACAGTGGTAGATCCTTTTTAAGTCAGTATTATTATAACATATATAGAAAAATAATAATAATAAATATCCATAATCAAGCATCATAATAAGAAATACTTAAATGTACAGCCAGAAACATATCTAGAGATTAGAGGTTTGAATAGTGAGAAACACTCATCCAGGTGAGGTTCCAACCGGACTTCTTTCTCGTTACATTTTACTGATCATTCAAGTACTGTATGCTACTTGGATGAGCAGCGAAATGTTTCTACCTAATAATACGTTCAGTTGACATGACTAGTATTAACCAGTCAGCACCATGCATTTTTCCATTTTCCTATGAAAGATACCAGCCAGCTAAAAAGACTTTTTTTAAATATGTTTTTTAGAGGTTTCTCTTTTATTATCATGTTATATGTTATTTTAACTTTGAATATTTTGCAGTGGAACTGGCATAAATGTATTTTGTTATTTACAGTATACTGAAAGCTGTCTAATATTACATTAGATCTCCCCATCCATATAGGACCCTCTGTAGTCCAACTAGTGCCTGTGGTGGACAATGGTGATAAATAACATTGTATTTATTTTTACATTAGGTATATAAGAATAACAATTTTTGCCATCACAGCTTATGTTGCGTTCTACAAAAATACATGAGCATGTCACATTTCTTATTTTAATTACAGAGATTACAGTGATATTATTTACCATAATTCCTTGTCCTAAAATGAAACCCTGGCTATGTCACAGTTCACAGTACTCTGGCAGTATTATATCAACTGTGTTACATAAAGTTGTCTGACTTTCTACACACATGGCTATAACAGTGACTGAGGTGACATATGGCTACTTACACCTTCCCCATTTTGATCTGTGTTAGCCAGCATCTCCTGCAGAGCTCGCACAGACAGAGACTGCTCCAGCACAAAGTTACAAATGCACAGGTCAGGAGGAACATACTGCAGAGAGAGCAAGAAGCAGAGACTGAGTGCTACAAGGTCATAGTATTTAACTCATATATAACAGCTGCATATTAAATTCAAATTAGATTCAACGGCACAAAAGACTCTATTACACATCTCTATTTTAGAATAATAGCCAAGATGATTAGAAATCCCTTAAGGATTCCTTTCCTCATTTTTGCTAGTATAATGCTGATGTACAGAACAACTTTGTTCTGTTCCCAGAATGATTATACATATTAATCTCAACAGTGTTCAGGGCTATACTTCTTTCTACTAACTGCACACATTTTCTATGTTATTCTAAATAAATTATAATAGAGAATGAATAATGTTCTACATAAAAAAATGAATAAATGAATAACAAAGTAAGCCTGCTGAGATTTAAAGACATAGAGAGAGAGAGAGAGAGAGAGAGAGAGAGAGAGAGAGAAATATGAGAGCTGTAAGACAGTGGTGAAAAGTGCTGTAGGTGTGACAGAAGAGTTCAAGATGGAGGTGGGTATGCATCAAGGATCGGCTCTGAGCCCCTTCTTATTTGCTCTGGTGATGGACAGGATGACAAATGAGGTTAGACAGAAGTCTCCATGGACTATGATGTTTGCAAATGGCATTGTGCTGTGTGACAAGAGCAAGGAACAGGTGGAGGAAAATCTAGAGAGGTTGAGGTATGCTTCTGGAAGCAGAGAAATGAAGGTTAGCCAAGACAAGACAGAATACATGTGTGAATCAGAGTGATGCAAATATAACGGCGAGGCTACAGGCATCAGAGGTAAAGGAGGTGCTTTGGGTCAACTGGCTTAGAAACAGTGGCACTGAACAAAGGTCAGAAAACAGTGCAGAAGGTAGCAGAGTTGAAGATGTTGAGGTTCCCTTTGGGAGTGACAATGATGGATAGGATCACATGTTAGATGTTTTGAAGATAAAGTCAGAGAGGCCAGATTGAGGTGGTTTCGACATGTTCAGAGGAGAGATTGTGAATATATCGGTAGGTGGATGCTGAGGTTGGAACTGCCAGGCAGGAGGTCTAGAGGAAGACCAAAGACAATATTTATGGATGTAGTGAGAGAGGACATGAAGTTATTAGTTGGTGTGAGAAAAGAGGATGCAGAGGAGTGGGTTAGACAGAGTCAGATAATTTCCTTTGGCGACCCCTATGCTCTTTGTACTCATTGGCATAGCCATTTAAATGATCTACTGTAGGCCTGTGGGCATGTGTATATATGGCCCACTGTTATAAATACAATTATATAACTACATATTTTTGAAAGCCAAGTACAATAAAAAAAATTACCTCTACTTACATAATGCTAAACATAGTATTTTTCTATAAAGCTATGAAAATTAACTCATCTTTCTTGTTCATTTCTAGATGCAAAAAAGTGCAGGGGGTTCAAATGTGTTGGTGTTGCCATGGTTCTCACCACACACATTTCTTCCCATTACCCTGATGAGAACATTGGTATTTTTGAAAATAATAATAAATTCCTACTGCACTTAAAGAAAAATGCAACTGCTCAAGAATATGTTTTTATATAATTGCATATGTTTAACTTTAAATATGTAAGAAAAGGTGTTATCTGCATTCTAAATAGGAAATGTATTAATAATTCTCTTAAATGTGGTGATAATGTGCTTGGTTTGTCAATATTCAGATGATTAGAATAAACTGTCTGAATCTCGTCAATCATACCTTAGCTTCTGAGGTGGGCTCAAGGTAACACAGTCGATTTCCAAGTCCCTCTGCAGACAGGCAGAATTTACGATTCTCCTTCTGAATGGTAGCAACACACTGGAGCACCACTTCATCATCCTGCCAAGCAGGAACACAGGTGGAGGAACTGGTTAGTTTAAACAATCTGAAAGTCTAAACTTTGAAAATGTAATTAGTCAGCAGTGTCAGACTCCAGTGCCAAAGTATCATAGACAGCAGAGTTTAGCATTCTACCTCATTCAAAAATAAGACAAATCCCTGTAGCAGAGCTGTGAAGAGAACCTTAGAGGGGAAGGTGTTCAAAAATAAATCAAGACATGTTGATTAAGCTTTTACAACACCAGTGACAGCAGGAACTACAGCAACCAATATACAAACAGAACATAATAAAGTGCCATTCATCAAATCATGTACTACATACCACATAATCTTTAATTAATAAATGGAAATAAATTATACGTAATTCAGATTTTAACTGAACGCAACAGGTTGAGTAAAAATTCGAGTACTGCTGACGACATGCCCAAACTGCATGCAAACTTACAAACCATTAAAAAAAAAAAGACAAAACATCTATTCAGCCAGCACTGATCCTGGCTACACAATGTCCCAACACTGTACAACACATGGAACACGAATACAAATACAATTAAGAGTCTGTAAATGTTCACAAGACATTTTTAATTTACTTTATTAATATTACCTATAGCAACAGACCAAAGCCAGAGCCTTTTATTTAAAAATAAATAAATAAAGTATATATATAATAAAAATATATATACAATATATAAATTTTAATTATTATAAATTAAAATGTCTCTTTATAGGAGCAATGCAGACATCAGGAGCAAAAAGTTTCCCTGACTGGGTGCTGTTTATGTCCTACTGTTATTACATTTACATTTACAAATATGTTTTCACTCACTCACTCATCGTCTATACCGCTTTATCCTTTATACAGGGTCACAGGGCGCCTGGAGCCCAGCCCAGGAGACTTAGGGCATGAGGCAGGGGGAAACCCTGGAGGGTCACATATACATACACACTCACACAATCATTCACACATTAGGGGTAATTTGGAAATACATATTAGACTAATCTGTATATGTCTTTGGACTGTGGGAGAAGACTGGAGCATCCAGAGTGAACCGACCAAATGTGGGGAGAACATGCAGACAGAGCCGAGATGGGAATCGAAGTCAAACCCTGGAGTTGCCGGGTGACCTACATTTTTATATTTTGATATAAAAATATATATTTTAAACATATAACAATACATATACTTTACATTTTAAGTGCATGTTTCTGGTAAATTATTTAAAACCTAAATAATACATGCACCACAACAGCCCGTTATAACTACACTTTTATAATCAGTAAATATTTAAATATTTTTTTAAAAAATCATCATTTATTTAACCCTGTTGCCTGAACACATTGATCCGAAGTATCTACAAGTCAGTTTTAACAAAAAGCTCAATCCTTTCCTGAAGATAATTATATTTTTCCAGTGATAGTGTGTTACAATGATACAACCATGTGACCTAAATAATTAATAATGTACTATTATTGTCCAAATTATAAAAAATATATATATTGTCAGCAACTGTCAGCAAAGGGACAATGAGATATTGTTTGCCTAGATAAGTGTCTAGCGAGAATTTCCTCCAGACTTTCACTGAGGAAGAGAAATCATGTGTAGGATCTTAGCAGACAGTGACTCCATCACTACATCCTATAGCAAGATTTCACTCAAGCGAGTGTTATTGATTTAGGTCTCAGTGGCTTTTCCTGCTTGGCTGTGCTCTTTAATGCTTCCACATTGACTACATTAATCTAAGCTGATAGAGTATGGCTCTGTATCAGGGTAATAGCCATACATTAAACACAGCCTTGGCATAGAAAGGATATCGTTCCAAATTCAACCCCCCAAAATGAGATACATCTCAGCCATTAATGTGATATACTGTAAGGGCAAGTAAGAATCTCCAAGAGGTGACATGAATATTTAAAGCCACAGAAATCATTCTCTGACTTTTTTCTCATGATGAAATATTTTCAGGCAATAATCATAAGAATTCCCCTTTCCACTTATATAGCTCATTAATGCATACTATAATTCAAGAGCTTCAAATAATATTCTCATCAAATATCAGAATGGGGAAAATAGGATCTTAGTGAATTTTACTGTGGCATTATTACTAATGCCAGGCACACTGTGATCTTCATGCATGTTGCTGTACAGTACTATAAAAATGTGCAAATTCCAGAATTACAGCATAGCATCCCCTAATCTTGGAGCAAACGGTCAACAATATCAAAAGACAGTATGCCACTAGTATCAATCGAAACAGGACTATAAAGTTTCAGTGGGTGCAGGCTCACCAAAATTGGATGATTTAAGACTGGAAAAAAGCAATGTTTTTAATGAAACTTTAAAAGTATTTCTTCATTTACACATAACTCTGCATTGGTAGTTTCATGCTCTCAGTTAGAACATCTGCATGTAATTATGGTTTTTGTCCCAGATGCTAAAGTGCCTCAACCAGCTGATGTATAATTGGTTTGAGCAAAAAATGCATTCTTTTGTTTTGTTTTCATGCCTTTAATAGAGAAAAACATGTTCATATTCTCCTAAACACACTTAAAGACCGAAGTGTGAATTGAATTTCCCACACTAATCACATTTGCGCTTTTGACTGCAGCCATTTTCTGGCTAATTTTATGCCTGGTTAATCCAATGATTATTACTACACCGTATTAGTTCACAGTTTGAAAGCTCTAATAAATAACTCTTCTGATCTTTGGCTGGCTGATCAGAAACCTTCTGAACTCAAGAGACATATTGTATGCTTGTATAATGTAAATCAACTGTGGGGAAAACTTCAATTAGCCTCTTCCTGCTGGAAAACATATAAGTATTAATGATGCTTTCAATGATGTTCAGGTCCTTGCTGGTTATGCCTAACAAATTCATGCAGAAATAATTTATGTACAAAATAAATGGATATGAAAATTACTGGTTGACAGAAATTAAATAAAGTGATTTGTTGCATCGTGGCTACTACAGTATAAGAACCAAAAATAAATATTATGCCAAAACCCATAATGAGGAACGGTGTTATGCAACTAATCCATCAGATAGATCAGATTGTGATTTACAGAATTTGGAGGTCAAGACAACACCTTCAAATGAAATTTGAAGGTATAATTTTTGTAGCGTGCCAGGTTGCATTATACTGCTGAAAGAAGCAAACTGCCAATAGGGAATACCACTGCAATAAAGTACTTGGCTTGCAGTAATGTTTAGATAGGTGGTACATTGCCAAGTAACATCCAAATGAATGACAGGAACCAAGATTTCTTAGTAGTTAATTGCCCACAACATTATCCTGCTGCTGTCTGGTTGTCCATCCTTGGACCACTTTTGGGCAATACCAGCCAATAACACCACACAATTTTACTTGCCGCTTAATACACTAAGTCCCCTACATATGAACATTCGAGTTTCGCAGATACAAACATGCATTTGCACATGTTAAATGGCGGAAGGTAGATCACATGTCTGGCATACATTGATACTTGTTGTCCGAAAACACTTGACACTTGTTATACGCAATAATGATGGAGACAAAAGTGAAAATAATTGAAAGAATGAAGCAAGGTGAAAAGATAGCAGACATTGCTCGTTCTTTTAACATGAATCGTTCAACCATCAGCACGATTCTAAAGAACAAGGACAAGATCATGGAACAAGTTAGCCAATTGTATTAGTATCCTAGTACCAAGACAATGTTGGTTGGACTTATGAACAAATTAGACTTCCAAACAAACTCTGGGAATGCATCTCATTCGTCTGTAAGGGACTTGTATACCAGCCACAGTTCACACTGCAACAAAATAATCAATGTTATTCTTGTCACCTTCCAATAGTTTTACATGTATGGCTGATCATTGTGTGTACCATGTGTATCTAGTTAATCAGAGTATAGACTTTGCACAAGTTTTAAATATTTACACTTGTATTATAAATGTGAAATGCTGAAATAAAGAAATGCATATGACAAACTGGTTAGAGGAAACCAATTATGCAGTTTTATAATGTCTCAAACATTAATATTTGACAAATGTTAAATTAAAATCATGCTCCAGCAAAATGTCTTTGCTTTTGTCATAGTTTTTTAACACGCCCAGAGTGAATGAGTGCAGTTACCATTTGTCATTGATTAGATGTATTATTACACCAAGGTAGTTACGGTTACTTACTGATATCCAGTTGTCTTTAGTAAGTGCAATAAACATAGCTTATGCAAACTGATCACTTTCACAGCCTTTTTTAGTGTCATAGAGTTCATGCATTTTTGTAAGAATAGTTCCCCTCAAAGGTACCTTGAGCACACAACTTTCGTTTTAACCAAACTTCCTTCTGGAAACTTTTTGTAATAAAACTTGCCATTCAGCACACCAGGTGATCTTTTCTCAATCACCACAGTATCCACATTAAATTTGACATAATCACAAACAGCCGGGTAACCGCACTACAATTATGGGAAGCCATTATGGTCAATCTTGGTCGAATTATTATTTTTTGTTTAAAAAAAAATAGTAACGCGTTACAATTTCTAGATGCATTGTTGCATTAATACTGACAGCCCGACTTATAATGTAGGCTTTATATAATAAACACAGAACAATCCATGTCCTAGCAAGAGCAAGATTGTAATTATAAAACCAATGCTACTGTGTTCCACATCTAGAAGAGACCTCCAGCCCCCTATCTTCTTGCTTAAATGGATCTTGTGCCAAGGAATCTGGTGAATCTGCGGCAAAGTGATCCAGGGGGCATCGGCAGAACCATCTGCTAGAGAGCTAAGAGTCAGCATCACAGGCTATCTATAGGGCCAAGGGGAGGGGTATGTGAAAGGTGCCCAGGGAGAGAGGAGGTCCATTCTAAGGGTGACCCCAGTCTGCTGTCTTTAATTCTCTTAGATTTACATTTACATTTAGGCATTTGGCAGATGCTGTTATCCAGAGCAACTTACAAAACGTGCTTTGACGTTTCCATCATTGGATAGATACTTACACTGGGTTACTACTGTAGGTTATTAACTAAGTATTATTCGTTAAACACAGTTGAAAAGAGGATTTTTTAAATTATTTTTTTAATTGGAGGGGGGGGGGGGGTTAAATCCATAGCCAGTGAGACTCTATACCATTCCAAGTTATCACTCCAAGTTATCATGATAGTAGTCTACCCTAATTCTTGTCACATTCCCAATATCATGCCTGTGGGTTTAAAAAGCAGGTGTGAGTGAGAGACCCTGGTCTTCTCAAAATCCCCCCTTTCTTCCTCCCAGCTCAGAGTATGTCTTTAAGGACATGAGCAGGTGCACGCATGTCTTGAGAGCCCGTAACCCGAGAGCTCCTGATGTTTTTCAGTAGCAAGCAAGCTCGCAAGTCACCACCCAGCCCCTGTCACTGACTTGAACTTGAGAAAAGGTGAATATACTAAATCTGCCTCAAGCTTGCTATTTTGATACACATGGTATGCACATGCTCACAACAGCAGAAGCTTAGACAGAAACACTGAATTGGACAAATGGCAGTGTATATTTGTTCTGGACATAACTTACAAGACCCCCTCCTTACACATACACACACACACACACACACACAAGATATAAACGCTACATCTCAGAATGACTGTTCTCATAAATGTCAGGCAAAGTGATAACATTAGAGGATTTTAGCGTGTTTTGACACATTACTGTATGACATATAACATACAGTATAATTGTGAATGTAAATGGGTACTATCTAAGTTGGGTAAATGCTATGATTCGATTGAGCTGAGGCTTTGTGATTCATTTATTTTTAACAAATATCATATGTACACCGAGTTTTAGCCTTAAACACGTCTTTTTCTGTTGATCTGGATTGACTGTGTCTTACTAGGGTTGGCATGCAATTTAAGGGACAAAAGATAATAGAAGGAAAACAATGAATTCCCCAGACTTTCTCCTCTGTAAACAACTCATATTTTTCGCCATCCAGTGAACAACTCTGGTCAGGCTGCTCCCACTCCTGTGTCTGACAGATTAATGAGATAGCTCACTACATGCAGCTTAAATCTGTGCCACCTCTGTTTACTGCAGCCTTCCCACATGTTGTGAATAAAAACTCTCTTCCCAACGGGGGAGAGCTGGAGAACAGTAGATCAACAAATTAATGCCATATACATATTAGGGGATTATTTCCGAACCATTCATCCATCAGCTGTGTTGATTAAAAGATTATTCTTAAGTAATTCCAAGGTTATTTTAAGGTCATTAAGGTTAATTAATTTTTTTTTCTTATGGATATTTAATTAATGTTATCTTTTAAATAATATAACTTTGAAATATACAGAGTTCTACCATATTACATCAGGAACATTACCCACCAACCCATAACAACCACTTATTTTACGAATAAGATTCTTGAAGATCTTAAACTGAGACCATTCTTTCAGAGGAGTTGACATAAAGAGGGAAGTTATGCAATGCATGAAAAATGCCATTACACTAATATGGTCATTCATGCCAATGTGGAGAGTTTCCTCTCGCTCCTCTGTGAATGACACAGCAAAAGCCATATTCCAAAATTTTAATATAGACGCAGCCATCTTGAAACAGTGCAGAGAAAATAAGACCGCAGAGGTTCACCAGCCCAACAGAATTACAAATTGGATTTTTCCAGGCTTACTTTCTATGCATATTGCTGTAAAACAGCCTCATGAAACAAGAGAAATGGCTCGTAAGCACAGCTGAGCAACTTCCATCAACAGTGAAAAATGACACTGCCAGACACAGGCTCAGGGTAAAATTGGAAAAAGGGGGGGTTTTATATTATTATTATTATTATTATTATTATTATTATCAAGAGCACTTTATTTTAAACAAGACAATATGAATCTGCATATGCACGGTAGAAGATTTAACAAAGAAATCCAACTGCACACTATATGGAAAGTAATGCAAAAGTGGGCTTTTTTTATTTAGTTATTTTTATTAATTGACATAGATTGTTCAAATTGCATATGTTTGTAGATATATGTAAATCCAACTTTCTAATCGCCTTTGTAACAGCTGATGGCCTTCCAATGGATGGTTTATCTTCATCGCCCGTTTCACTGTGCATATCAATTGTGTCATTGCATGTTAATGGAGACCTGAGTACAGAGGAAAATTTGCTTTACCAATATATGCAATTTAAACAATCTATGTCAATGTATAAAAACATTATGCTCACTTTTGCATTACTTTCTGACAGACCTCGTATACTGTATATCTAAAGGTATCGGGCAAACAAGATGACAGCCTTTTGTTGTAAGCAATGTGCAATGCGCAAAGGTTAATGGTAAAATAAACCATGTGTCCTTAAATATTTAGCTTTAGCTGTACGATATTAAGAGGCGTGAGATGGTATGCCCAGCGGGTAGTGATTCAGGTTTCAATCCATAGGTTTCACATGTTCTCCTCATTTTTCAATGGGTTTCCTTGAAGTTCTCCAGCTTTTGCTGCCCCACTCAAAAAGCATATCAGTAGGTGGATGGGCTAAGCTAAATCGCTCCTAGATGTATGTAAATGTGTGTGTACATGAATTCCTATCTCACACCCAGTGTTGCAAGGATAAGCTCTGGATGAAAGAAAGATATTTAGCAGCATGTTAATATTAGAGCCATGGTATGGATATAGACCTACAACATGACCATGAGGTCCTCATTTATTTATTTATCTTCAGTAATGACTTCATCCTGGTCAACTTAATAGTGGATCAAGAACCTGTCCAGGAAACAATGGGTGTGAGGCATGAATTCCACACCATGGATTGGATGGCAGTCAATTACAAGGCCACTTGTAAATGCATATTTACTGTACAGTATATGCTCAACAAGGAGCAACTTATTGAAGCCAGCACCAGCATGTTTGTATGAGAAAATGAAAAAACCCCAAACCTCCAGCACCCAGAGTTTATGTCTTGCCTTGGGACTGTTAACCTGGAGTTTGCATGTGCTTGGTGGGCTTCCACCAGGTGTTCTGGTTTCCTCCCACCTTCCGAAGATATGCAGAGTAGGCTAACCAGTGCCCGAGTCCCTTGGATAAGCGGTATCGAGAATGAGTGAGAGAATTAAAGAATAAAAAACCAATAGCAAACCCTCAAAGACAGAAAAACATGCAAAATTCCACAGTGAAAGTAACCCGAGCTCGGGACTGAATCAGAACCCTGGACAGCAATGTTACACTGTACACCACAGATAACAATTTTATGATGTGTAAATCCATGTGCAGATTAGTACATCTACAGTTGGAAAAGTAACCTAATGTTGCAATACCCATACTGCTATATGTATTGTGGATGCAATGAGAAACTACATAGACATTTAAGTATTTGACAAGCTGCTTATACTGCAGTGTTTTATGTAGCTCAATGTGCTGATATGATAAAATGGAATTTCATGTACATGAAATGGTATGGTGATTCTATAAAACACGCAAATGATATGGAGAACCTATAAAGCAAGATGTAAAGTACAGTAAGAACTGAACATGTGAATAATGATTCCTATGTGATTTTTTTTTTAATATATATATATTTTTATGTAATTTTACTGAGCCGTGAGTTGATTTCAGATATATACAGTTGTGGTTTTGGTACTAGGTTTGGATATGGTTGCTTATGACAGGAAACTGTGAGGTTGTAGACTGCACTTGCAATACCTTGTGTGTCCAGTTAATCTGTCAACACAGGCTCAGATCTGACCACACACGGTATCCGATATCTCTCACATTAATCCTTTGCCTCATAGTGAAATAAACAGAAAGAGCTTTATTGCTAAATAAAGCAGCACTCCATCAAATGCAGAAAATACATGACATTTTAAAAGACAGAACATAGCCCTATTTTGCCATGAAAGAATTGAAATATCTTGGAGAAAAATCCAACAAGTTAAAAGCTGACTATACAGTGCAGCTATATTCTTTAAAGCATCCGTCAGGTTGAGATTAACAACTGAAAAAGATCAATGTACTCATGCAAACCTCTATTTTAATCCAAAGGTGTACAGGGCTTATCTTAGAGCATCACCTCGAGTCAATTACACACTGTACATATTAAAACTTGAGTCGACAACGTGAAGGTGATGGATAGAAGATGACATTTTCTCCTTCAGCACAGATGGCTCCAAAACCTTCAGGACCAAACCAACGGCAGGGATCACACCAAGGCAGTGACGTCAGACTCTGTTTTTAAGCAAGAAACTAAATTCAACACATACAGCTGGAAAAGGTCAGAAGCCCCAGGGAACATTAAATCACATGATACAATCTGCTCACATATTGTAGAATTTCATCACTGGTCCTAAGCTTTTACCTGGGCATTTCCTCATTTCAAATCACAGCCAGAAATCTTCACTCAGCACCTTGTCTTTTCGTGAGTGGACAGCTGCAGAGTGTCCACTACACACTGACAAGCAGGAATAGCTCCAAAATGAATCTGTCATATGCCTTGTCTGCACTTCTGGTACTGATCTGAGATACTCTAGCAAAAGTCATCAACACAGTTTTGTGTGACATCAGAACCAAAGTGGTAGAGTCAACCGAAACGCCACATGTATATCGATTTAGAAGAAACCTTCATGGGGCATGAAAGATGGTCACCTTAGGCTACAAGGTGACTAGAGCAAAACAGGAAACAGAAACAGTGTGGTTGTTTATCATTTACCTCAATGAAGAGCAGCCTGGAAGAAAAGAAAAACCCTTTACAGTGCGAAGGAGCTTTATTCTTATTGTACACATTGCTTTTATACAGTACGCAGAAAAATAGCTGAAAATCCTTCATTGCACAAGAACAGTCTTTAAAGCATTTTGCCATTCAAATGAGTAGAGGAGAAGCAAATACATTTAGAAATTATTTGTTAATGCTTGATGTAATCAACTACATCAACCCGAATGCAGTCAGAGTAAGTTTGTTTGCAAAAAATAACTGACTTACTGGATTTATTAATAATTTATTAAATATTAATGGGTTCTCTGTCATTTTATTATACTATTCATTTCTACATTTATTTATTATTTATTACCATAGCTATTACTGTGTATGTCTAAATTATATCTGAGAAGAATTAATTACATATAAATATTTTATTTAATAATGTCATGGATTAGTATTCCACATTCTGTCAATCCCCCCCCCCCCCCCAAGGTGCACACTCTATAACTGTCCTAAAAAATGTCCCGTTTGCTGAAAAACACTAATGTATTTCCTAAATTAAACACTTTTTAAATATATATATATTTTTTGCACTACTACTATTGGTTTAGTTTGAAAGCTTAGTGGCCAGCCAATTTAACTGAGATAGCTGATGCAATGACCCATGTGTGGGCTGATGCCAGAATATGTGAGGTGGAAAGGAGGCTAAATTTAAACCCCAGAATCTTCTGTATGAACGTATATGCCTACCAAAACAACATAAACACCAAATAAGCCCAGTGCTCCATGAACCGGTAATGCCAGAAACTCTCTTTTATTGTTAAAGTTTATTAATGTGCCCACCACCAAAATCCTGGTGTGCTAAGAGAACCTGCATAGCAATTTAAGCAAAGTATTTTTTGAATCATGCCAGTGCCACAATTGATAAAAATATACACAGATACACAGAAGGAAAAAACAAGATTCCATAATAGCTCTGAAAAATTCTCTATACTCACAGAACCGAATGGTCAGTGCTATAATAATGTAGCGCAAATTAGTGGCAAATATCAAATCAAGCAAATGTTTTATGTCTTTGAACTCAAAAAGGCACAAGTCACCAAAATGTAGAAAGATATTTGGTGTATAAGATACCAGAGTAAATGTTCATACTGCTCATATGCTTTAAGTACTTCCCATGTCAAAGTAAAACCTCTTCACTGCCAACTTTCCCACCTTAACACCTTAACAGCATGGCAAAACACTGGTGCACACCTGCCCTGTGCAGGATCTTTTAAGAATCTGTTAGAATTTTTCTACACAGCGTTGTAAATTATTTTGCACACAGTCAAGCTGGAACTCAACCACAAGAAAATGTTCCATATCCTAAAGGTACACCCGACATTTTTGTAATCAATAAATATTACATGACATTGGTGCTTATGAGCGCAAAGTAAATGTGCAACTGTACACCTGTAGGGCTATATGGTCTGAGTGGAAAATATCCTCGTAGATATTTACTTTTCCAAATTATATGTTTGGTTCAAAAATTATAATAATAATAATAATAATAATAATAATAATAATAATAATTCCTTTGATGGAAAAAAAAATCTGAATGAGTATTGGATTAGAACAGTCATTTCCTTCTTGGATGCATATGCAAGAAATCCCCCACTCAGGCAAACAAATATAGACTGTTTTTGAACATGACCTTGTTGGTTAACGTCCATTATGGTCATCATTCACTCCGGGGATTATATCACAATTAGTAATGTGTTCAGATTGTTAGCATGCCACTGACAAATGGAATGTGTGTGTTGTGGGTTACATTAAGCAAGCATGTACAGCGAGCATGCCAAACACTTAAAGGTGACAATTATTAACCCTTGGGAATCTCAGTCAGCTGAAACAGCTAATATTATGGGAGAAATCAAACCACAGCTAAATTATTTTTGATTTATTGATTTGTTTATTTTTTTACTGCTTAATAATGAAGACTTATAAAGGCAGATATTACAGGACATTGTAAATCAGCAAAGAGCCAAGTATCCAGTAGGTGCCTTTTATAACTACACTACCATATACAGATGCATTGGCTGAGTGAGACTGGTATGTCATATCACCTCGAACAGATAAACACATTAGCAACATCTGAATGTAAATTCCATTTTTTTTTTTTTTTTATGGTTACCAAACAACAAGAGCCATTACAACTGGACCAGCTCTCTGCCTCGTATCGATTACAGAGAAAACTGCAGCCAATGTCATTAATCTTGGTCGGACAACCGAAATGGCAAATACCTACAGTGAACTTGAACTTACTGACAAACATGCATGCTTGTTACTGAACACACAGCATGTCAAATCAGTGATCAATAGATTTAAGACGCTTTGATTGTGATAGTGAGGAGATGCATAGTCAACTGGGGTTCAACTGCGTCTACTCTGCACAATCGGGGGGGAAAAAAGCCGAGCAATAGCTATAGGACATATTTCTTTTGAGTTAAAACAAACAAAAAAAAAAAGCTTTGTGAACTGTGGAGGGAAAAAACTTTTCAACAAGACCTAGAAGCAAGTCTTGTTAAGTTTCCTGTGTGCACATAGAGGGATCATCCCGCGTTCGCACCCGCAACCTTTTTAACTGCAGGTGCGTCACATGCGCGTGCAGCTCGCACCGGAGTCGGCTTACTGATTCACCTTTAAAGCGTTACTATCACATTCACCTTACTGGCAGAACACGCGTGCACAAATCAAGCCTGAGCGTGAAAATCATCCTCAGCCTTCTGAAATCTGATATTGTGCGCGGACTGTCTTTTTTTTTTTTTTTATTCAATTATTTTTATTATTATTTTTTATTATTATTATTATTAGAGCATGCATGAAAGAAAACGACTTGAATGATAACCAGAAGCGTGTTTCTGTACTTACAGTTCGCAAGAACTGGATTTCATCTTCCCCTTCTCCCCCATCAGCCATGGCTGTAGTGGCAGAGCCTGGCGCTGTAGACTGAGAGAAGCACCGCTGACAGCGCGATATGTGCGCACAGCTCCGTTCAGAGCCATATAGGGCAGCGCGGGCAGTACCACTGGAGACTGGCACTCACACTGACCACTGATGGCACTCCAATGCTCCTGTCAGTCTTTTTACCAGCCATGCCCTGACATTGCCACTCGCATAATCCAGCTCATTTACTAACAGGTTGGATTCAGATTTGTAAAGGTGTTTGTAGATTCGGAGTACAGTACTAAGCTTAAACTATGCACAACTACATAGCCTCCATAACCTCCTCTAGAGACTTACCCTACATAAAATAAAATAAAATAAAATAAAATAAAATAAATCAAATATAAAAATGCCAAAGCATTCGATTAGCTTTATTTACTTGCATGCCAGAGCTGACACAAAAACTAACAACGTTACATTTGATACACTTAGGCTGTTCATTCTTTATTACCTACAGCACGTTACCATACACACGTCCTAATGCAGCCTGGTCCAGAGAACAGCTCCATTCTTTGAGCAACAAGGCCATCTGGTGGGGAAAATGGACCCACTGTTTTGACCACTGGCAACGTATCCAGTTACATCAATGCCGAGCAGATGTTAAGAAAATTCTACCGAAACAGCTGGTTTTCACTATAAGGACAAAAGTATTTGGCCAAGCCTGCTATGACATTGTATCCGAATACATAGACTTTAATATGGAGTTGGTCCCCCTTTTTGTAGATATAACAGATATAACACTCTTCTTGGAAGGTCTTCTCGTCCTCAAGATTTTGGAGTTTTTCTGTGGAAATTCATGCCCATTCGTTCTATAGAGCATTTATGAGATCAGGCACTGATGTTGGACTAGAAGGCCTGGCTCGAAAGGAAAAGGAGAAAATTTCATTATAACAATATAACAAATTATATTATTAAAACTTTTGGACAGTTTTCCAGGATTCAGCCATAGACACATTTGATGGAATTTTTTCACACCACCACGTGTTTACTTAATCATATATTTGTGATTATGAACATTGAATACTGTAGGACGGAAAAAGTCTTCATTGTTTCAAGTCTTACATGCAGAAGAAGCAACTATAAGGGGGAAAATGTTCTAAATAAATAGTATTTCTATTTGTTCTCAGGTTAACTAATACTATGGTACACCTAACACCCTATTTAACATATCAGAAAACAGGGGGAGTAAAGACTACTCTCAGGAAGGTTTTATCTCGTGTCAGACTTGCTCATGGATTTAAGAAGGAGGGACTATTAAGAGCAAAGTCTACCGTTCTTGGTAAGACAGATGAAGGCAGAAGAGGTGCTTACAGAACCACAATGAATGAAGGACCTATTGACTGTTTGCAGATTATAAAGCCAAGGTTGCTATGGGGAATCAACGGGGCAACAAGAATTCTGGTCTCCCTAACAACTAGGAATTTCAGAGCGTCTGACAATAAGGACAGCAATTGGGCCGTTCCAGCACCCTACAGTAAACTTCATATCTCTTCATAGTCCTTGAGAACATCCTACAGAGGCTGAAAAAGGCTCTGCATGATGAATACAGATTTGATTATGGAAAAGCTGTGTTAGAGTCAGCTTCACTATGCATGTGATGCAGCAGTTGAGCTACTCTTATAAAGTTAATCAATCAAAGCTTCATCGAAGCTTATCTCACATTCTGAACTTAGCATTTGTATAATGATTTATAATGCTGTGTATTTCTTATGTAATCTCCAACAGATCACATGGCACAGAAGGGCATGCATCCCGCCCTCGAGAGGACACCAGAAATGCTGAAATGGACGAAGACTCCAATAACAAGATGTCAGGATTTAACAATGAAATCTATTTTGTGATGTGGACTTCGGGAGAGTCTGTGGATTTACAAGATAATATCAAGCTAAGGAGCTTAATGATTAGTTCTACAAAGCTGGTCATTTTAGTAAGAGATGCTATAGTGAAAAACGACTGTTTGTCTTTGGGGTTTGGGGTCAACAAGAAGGTGAAGGATGTTATGCAACAAGCCCACATCATTATTTTTGACCAGAGTAGAATCCATCCTTCAAGTGCAGATGTGCTGAAATCCATAGACAATGACCAAAGACAGCCTCAAATGGAGGACTTTAGCGTGGATGCAGCATATAGGAAGGAAGTAGATACTTTAAAGCAAAAATGTATAAGGATATTCACCTGCCAAAAGAAGCCAATGGATTTAACACACAGCAGATTTAACATCAAACCAAGTGCAGAGAATGTATTTATCCTGTCTGCCTTTACACACTTATTCAGATCCTGCAGTACAGGCAAGGAGCTGCCATTTGTTTCTCCTTGTCCCTTGGGAATATCAATCTTACAGCTCAGCATCCCATTCCTGCCTAGAAAGGAGAGCAAAAGGAGGCTGCAATTGCAAAATGACAATGCAGAAGTGGATTCTACCGACGTTAGAACAACCGCGACAGCTCAAAGGCTGATCAATAATGAACAGAACACTATGTTACCAGACATGTCAGTCATCTCACTTGTTGAAGGTGGGCATATTCTTTTTTTTTTTTACTTTCTAAAAATACCTAGTCATTGCATATACTGTACATTATGTTATCTTTAAATTATTATAATTTATATGATTGAGTACTATGGGATCTTTCAATAAAAGGCCAAAATTGATTTTATATACATACATACATAATAAATATATGTGTGTGTGTGTGTGTGTGTGTGTGTGTGTGTGTGTGTGTGTGTGTGTGTGTGTGTGTGTGTGTGTGTGTGTGTGTGGTGTATACCTCAGTGAATTTGAATGGTCAGTTCTGATACCTCAGAGTGTTGTTTGATTTTTTTCATAACAGCACGGTACTGATCGTAGTGCCAACCACAAGGATTACACTGTATGAATGATTTTGCTCTAATATACTATTGTTTCTATGGTAACAGTTTACATAGGGACTTGTATAGTGGATGTTCCCTCTAAAATGTTTTCTTAATGTGAGCAATATATGGTGATATTTTCTTGTTTCTCATTATCCCCATTTGTCTCAAGTTTGGAAATAATAATTTGCATTACTGTTTATAATAAGTGTTTTAAGATAATCGAAAACACGAACTAACTTGTTTTAGACATGCTTCTTAATATGAATCATAACTGTAAACACATAAAAAGTAAAATATGTCTTCTTTTAACAGTGTATAAACCCTCCTCTCACCCAAAGTGTTATCCTGTATCTATCCCACCCCACCAATGTTCACTTTAAATACAGTTTATAGTATAAATACACATTGTGCAGCACTTGCACTTGAGCAGCTGCCTAGTTCTAGTCATCCTTACCTGACTACTCTACTACATGTTACCTGTATGTATACCGAGCACCTATATTTAGAGCGGAGGTTTCCCACACTACCTCACCAGCAGCTATGGGACAGGCATCCAATAATGCTCTTTTCTCATCAGTCTTTGAGGAAATGAAATCTCCCAAGACACCTCTGATCTGTAATGCGATTAGTACCAGACAGAGAGATTAGTGTGTGGATTGTGACACAGCAGGGACACATCTATGTCTCTGTGCTTGGCAATAAAATCTATTTGAAGTGTATTTGAGTTGAGCATAGTGGCCCATGTTTACTTGTACCGTTTACTCATTTCTGTTTTTACATACTTAAAAGCAGAAAACTTGCCCTTAAAAGTAGTTGTCTTAGAGTTTAGATCAGTCTTTAAAAATGGTGAACAATGTCATTTAGTGGCACTGAATTTCCAAAAAACAACCACATGCAAATAGGGATGTTGGAAAAACAGGTAAACTAATTAAACATTGAAGGAAATGATACTGTTTTGTGAACCTCCTCTACAGCAAATACACCCAGGAATGCCTTTGCATAGGTGAGTCATTTATTTGGTTCGGGGACATACTATTGCAATAATTAAATAATGTAAGGAGTATGAGGATGAAGATGATTTTATGATGATGATGATGATGATGATGATGATGATGATAATAATAATAATTATTATTATTATTATTATTATTATTATTATTATTATTATTATTATTATGCCGTTCAGTTATCCATCATTTACTCTGGTCAAAATCCAGAGCCTATCCAGAGCTCATCTCACGAACCTTCTTTACATTTTTGAGTTGTTGAGATTTGGATTAAACTAATTTAATTCAAGCAATGAGATTAAATCAATTTAAAATATATATATATTAAACAACTTTCATAATAATAATATGATGGGATCAGCTCTGGATAGGCTCTGGATTCTGACTATTGTTAAAAATATATATTTTTTTTAATTAAAATTCTAATTATTATAATGCACCCTCCAGCTATGCTTCAAAAGCCCCTGGGGGTCCTGGGCCCCACTTAGAGGACAATAGGTTTGGCCAGTTTTATAAACAGTTGTCTAAAATTTCACGCAACGCCTCTTTTATGAAACTGTGGTAGATGCTGCAGCTATATGGTGTATGGGGATTTAGGGTTGCGGTATCTAAACCTGACAAAGCACAGCACATGCAGTACCTCTTCATATCCATTAAGGGGCATCCTAGCAACTCTGATGGAAGATCCAATCTATCATTGGTATAAATTATACATTTTCCTGACCCTAATCAGATAATAAATATTGTTTCTCACAAAATATATTAAACATATTAACCTTTTAATTCATCTACACAGGAGAGGACACTTGGATATTGTATGAGGCTCAGTGTGTGTCCTGCTGCAAATCTGTGGATTACACCTTCAGACACACGCACTTCCTAAGAATAATTTCTGCTGGGAAAGGTACCACCAGTGACCCAGTTACCGTGCCCAAACTGGTAATAACTGTAATATCTTTTTTTTTTTTAATGTCAAGAAAATGCATACAATTTTTAGCATAACTTTTAAAATACTCTGTAAATAAGGAAAGTTCGTGCTATAGTTGTGAATTTGTGCAGTTATCAAGTCTATACCTGGGAGTGTGTCACACTGAACCAAAAACAAAACCAAAAATCCAACGAAATGAGTGGCATTACATTTGAGTTGAATGTGAAAACAACAAATACAGACATACATCAAAAATATAGCCCAGGCCAGTACAAGACAAATCACAAATGTAGGATGTTTTATATAATTTTAATATAATGATATAAATGTACTTATATATGGTTGTTTTTGAACTAAATATAAAAAATATTCTAAATATTAAAATCATTAATCCACATATAATGACTTTTTATTGCACAGACACCTTAATGACTTGAAGATACACTTTGTATATCTACCAAACAAATAATAGTCATACTTGTAAAGATAACAAACTATTGTTTACAAGAATGTCATGTAATCAATCTTGATTAATTAATACCTAAAAATTTGACTTCATATAGTTAAAGTTGTTTTATTTTCCTATTCAGGCTTTACATTAGTCAGAAATAACCAGTGGGAATTCTTATCAACTGCATATTGCAGACAGTTTACACACACTAATCATGAACTAAAATAGCATTATAGGGCCTCCAACAATTTCTTAAAACTTGTGTTTTTTGTGGGCAGAATGACTGTACAACACACATCTTTAATAGATGAAAATCCTAAGAATTTGGAGCCTTTTAATTTATTTTACATCATCTGTAATCAGCAAGTGGCCAAACGTAGTAATCCTTCGTCACATAAATACATACACCCAAATAAATTGTTAATTAATTGACGCTGAAATTTCCAAAATATTTTTTTATTAGCCTGTTAGTGTACATGGTTGCCTACAGCTAGTATGATCTCTGGGCAGAATAGAAATGCGTTTGTTTGACACCACTCATTGGTTTGAACAACACAATGATGTCAGTACAGTGTGAGAGTCAGGAATGTCTCAGAGATACTTCTTACCAGCTGCAAATTTCAGTTCTATTTCTATAAACAATAAGAATTATAAGGTACTGAAAGGTGTCATTCTCAGCTGAGAAGAAAATGGTTTGGATGGTCAGGAACAACCCAGGAACTTTAAGCTGGTGGAACATCAGTTTCTCTGTCTCCAGTCAAGCCAGTTTTCTCTCACTATGGAGAGAAAGACTGCTGCCCAAGAAAGAAGACCCTGTTCCAATACTAACATTAAGGCTTGACTAAAGTTTGCAGCTGACCACATGGGCAATGAAAAAGGTTTTTCCCTCAGGTATGTGTGGAGGAGTAAAGGAGAGGCATTAAACCCCAAGAACACTGTACTGAGCTTTTAAACATGGTGGTGGTAGTATCATGCTTTGGCGCTGTTCTCCCTGTGCTTGGTGGGTGTCCTCCAGGTACTCAAGTTTCCTTCTGCAGTCCAAAGACATGCAGTTTAGGCTGATTGGCATTCCCAAATGTTTGTAGTGTGTGAATAAGCATGTGAATGTTGCTCAGAGGTTCTGCCATGCATAAAATGGGACTAAATACAATGGTAATCACCGTTGTTCGCCATGGTCCCTAGTTGGACTACAGAGGTTGCTAGTTGGATGGATGGATGGATGGATGGATGGATGGATGGATGGATGGATGGATGGATGGATGGATGGATCGATGGGACTGGTGATATGACTGCACAAAATGGATGGAATAAAGGAGAAGGAGGACTATAATTCTTCAGCATTAAAATCATCACCTAGTTGGTTGAAACCGTGTTCTAACACGACACTGACCCCAAACAGTCATCAAAGCTGGTCGTGGCTAATAAAGCAGGCTAACTTTATCTTAACTTAATCTTATCTTTTAACTCAACCTCATTGAAAATTTGTGCCGTATGTTCAGACATTTGTTGTCTGCTAGTAAAACTTGTTAATGAAGGGGACACACAGCCAAATATTAGGTGTGTTTGGTATATATAGTAAAATTAACTCATGACTTAAACTATGTGCAAATGTGGAGCTATTTTTACACAGAGACACTCTATGATTAGAAGGTTTCATTTCAGTCTGTATTGTTTCTGAAGTAAGGACTAAGTCATATTTACAGTACACTACAGTCCCAACTAGATCAAACTGAGCACAATGATCATTTCTCCTTGTCAATATAACATAGTCATATTGTTCCACACTTAATGGTCTTACCATGAAAAATGGAATAAGCAAAAGGTATATTTTACGTCTTTGCATCTATAATGTGAATGAACATGACTTAAAACCTTGTAGTCATTTTAATGAGAACCCTGCAAATGGTTATTGTTGTTACAAGTGCCAAAGTTCAATACCCTGTACTGATGCCCTAACATTTTTGTATTGCATTTACCACAAACAATCTGACAATCTTTATTTCATATAATCTTGATATTCTCACTAAAAACAGTTGAGCAAACAGTTAAATGGTTAACAAGAGTTTTGCCATTTCGTGGATATTTTATTATTATAGGGTCAAGGATTTGCACTGCAGCAGTTTTCCCCCATTATTTGGTTTGACAGCAGAAAAATGCAGCTAACTTTTGAAGATAGGTTGCACATTGGCAGTCGAGTGTGTGGGTAGTCCAGGTGAAAAAGGCTAATTGTTTTTGAACACCATGGCAGTTTGCTTTGTGCTGAGGTGTGGTGCTCTCTATCTGACCAGGGCAGGGGTCTAGTGAATAGACATCACTGCAGCAAAGCATGCTTTACTGCCTAGGCATGGCCTGTGTGCATTTAAGCGTGTTGAAAGGTGTATGCAAACATTGTGTCACCAGGAAAAGGACAGAAGGTGGAGCACAGAGTGAAACAGAGTGTAAATGTGTTAATGTCTGCCAAAAGCTTAAATGAAAAAGATCGCATTTTGTTGTGTCGTGGTTCCTGTGTGACATATGGATTAAAAGCAAGAGGATGTGCTGATTTTATTTATTTTATTCAATGTAACCTTCAGCAAAGGGATGACTGAGTGACGGGAAAAGAAAAATCTCTTGGAGAATCTGTATAATTTGGAGAATCGATTTACTCCCAGGTCCGATGAAACGTTTGTGGATTGTCATTTGTGTATCTCATTTGGACTGCCAACTCATCTTTCTGGACATTTCAGTAAGAAAATATAGGATATCAAGCTGACCACACACATACTGGAAAATAAAGATTTGAAGACCAGACCTGGTAAACAAACACGTACAATACGAAGGCTTTCAGATGTTTCAGAAGCTCGAGATGACATTTATTTAGCATTCAAGGATTCAGTAATCAAATGATGCCAACAAAACTGGATTACTGGATTAATGCTTAAAGGAACTGTTTTGTTTAGTGGAACACGGACTGTATGTCAATGATAACGTATTTGCAATGAAAACTGTTTTCGCCTGAAAAATGGATAGGTATCCTGTTAACTCATTGTTTAACAACTTCACCAATATTTTCAACCGTATAGAGAAAGATGAAGATACACCAGTTCTTTCAGCCTTTCGTTCCCTGTCTGAGAAAGATACTGAACCACAGGATACCAACATCCAAAACTATCTAAACCAGGGTGAACAAACGGTGGCAGACGATCAAGCCGTCCTGCACACCAAAGCATTTACCAAGAAATGTAGTACTGCTCGTTTGAATAACACAGCATCAGCAGAGATTCACGGAAGTATGGATCTCTTCGACAATTTCAGCAAACAGATCTACATTTCTACAGATCTCAATCCAATCTCTACTGCAGCAGCCTCAGATCAGACAGGTGAGGCCATGCCTATATTTAAAAGTAATCTGGTTATACCTGATGGAGATTTTGATACAAATACAGACAATAATAAGATCCAACCAAAAGAGGAATCTTTGAGCTCCTTGAGTCTGAACATATGTCATGTGGAATCAGACAGGCAATCCTGTTCAGAAACTGGAGAAACATTCCTCAAAGTCGGGTCTGATCAAGTACTATTAAAATTCGAAGCATTAACTTCAGATTGTCTCAATGAAACACAAAAGGGGGGAGGAACAAATGGTGTGCAAGAATTAAGTGAGCTAAAAATGAAGAACAATGTTGAACAAGATCAAGATGAGAGTGATAACCTGGCACAAAAGGTGGAACAAAACCAAGAAAGACTGAAGGAGGAGAAAGTATTCCAAGAAGATAGCAATTCAGAACTCTTAGATAGTCCCACTTCACCAGGGAACCTAGAAAATGCTTCTAAGCCCACGAAAAGAGTTACGTTCTCTCCAGACCTAAAGTTGGGGAAACCTCATCAGCTACCCTCTATCTTTAGTGGACTAAAAGGAATAAAAAAAGAAGGGCATGACCAACAGAAAGAAGCCCATGACCAACCTAAGAGACCTTTCTTGATGAAACAAACCTCTGTTAAACGGGCACTTTTCTCGGAAAAACACTCCAAAAGTGAAGCTAAAGGCAGCATCCTTGAGCAGCTCTCGCAACTCCTAAGCTTTGATGCTAGCAAAGTAGGAGCAAAAAAATCACAGGAAGACACAACAAGCCCACCACTCTCACCAAGCAGCGAGGCCCCAGTAGCGGAAATGCCTCCTGTAGAGGAAAGTGTTGAGGGTTCTGATGTGGCTCCATCAGATGAAAGTGGCAAATTAACAAATACAGAAACAGCCCTCAGTGCATTCAAGGCTTTCTTTACCCCTAAACCAGTTAAGAAGGACACTTCGGATCATATTGATCTGGATGCTGTAAAGAGGGCATTCAACCCAGAGACAATCCGAGCTATCTTTGACAGAAATTCTAGCAAGTCTCCAGACAACAAGAACGTCTTCGATACCAAAGTATGCACTTAGAAATTACTTAAGCATTGTTGATCAAAAAGTAAAATAATATTTTATTTATCAACTTCTGTTGATCTTCACTGATTGTAAAATAGAATCTGAATGTAGAATTTTACATGGGACGCATAATGGAACCATTACCCAAAGAGAAAGAAAAAAAAATCCCTCTTAACTTCTTAACCTGGCTAAGTTATTCTCTATTGTATTTTTGTATTTAGCTATCATATGTTTAAATACACCAGGGAGACATGAATTAAAAGCATTATTTAGTGTTTAAATTGGATCAATGAAAACGAATGTAATTATTAAATTTAAGGAATGAAGCAAACATGGAACAGGTTAATGGTTAGCACTGTCACCTTGCACCTCCGAGGCCCGGTTCGATTCCCAGCCAGGTTCAATTCCTGTCTCTGTGTGCATGGAGTTTGCATGTTCTCCCCGTGCTTGGTGGATTTCCTCCAAATACTTTGGTTTCCTCCCACAATCCAAAAACATGCAGATTAGGGTAATTGGCATTAACAAATTAGTGTGTGAGTGAGTGTGTGTATGTGTGTGTATTGGCACCCTGTCCAGGGTGTTCCCAGCTCATGCCCTAAGTCTCCTGGGATAGGCTCCAGGCTCCCCCACCCCTGAATACAAGAAAAAGCGGTATAGACGATGATGAGATGATGTTAACAGTTTATTGAACAGTTTGAATGCCATTTAAACCTATAAACATTTTTTACCAACTATTAAATGTGTACAGTATTGTAGAAAGCAACTATTTAAAATTCAAATCATATCTCATGTCCTCTTCTCCAGCCTCCCGACAGTGAGGAGCGGACACCCGGCCGTCTGCAGGCTGTCTGGCCCCCTCCAAAGCCCAAAGACGAGGAGGAGAAAATTGGGTTAAAATACACAGAGGCTGGTAAGTGGCTTCTATGCATGCATATGGGCATGTGAGAAAGGTAAAGCAAATGTTTGTCCAGCGCGAACTATTTGCTTATTATGTAATGGTACAACACTCTCCAAACAAATGCTTATACACCTCCACCCTCACTGATTCTTCAGAACTTTCAGAACAGATTATTCACACTTTTTTATTAATTGTATCTTTTGCGGTTGCATCTTCAAACTCTTTTTTGCTCCTAAATAAACCATCACATTAAATTATATTATATTATATTAATCAGGTAAAATTAAATCTGATTAATATAACCTAAAGGTCAGTTTTGGGTATTTTGTTATTCTGTTCTCACATGCTACTACTATTGACATTCTCTGTGTAGTCCACCAGACAAATATCCTGTAATCCAGCAAGGTGCAGAGTTTACAGACACACCTTAGTACACACTGTAAGAATAGTCATATCACACATATGACTAAGCCATTTATTAAAGGTGGAGTAAGCTATTGTTTTTGTCAGACCACTTTTCGTAATAGTCTGTAAGTTCTCGTATTCAGGTGGGTTGCAATATACTATATGCTAAGAGAAACAAATCTGATCACTGTAGTTATATCATGCTTTGCAAACAGGAGAAAAAGTAATCATGTGGATCACCAATATCCAACAAATCAGGATAAGAAAAAATCTCCACTTTTGCTTCAATTGTGTTGATTATCATTTCAGAAAGTTCCCCCTGAGGCACCAACAATTAGACTTTCTATGCCTGGGTCTAAGAGGTGTGGTTTCTGATTAAATGTATTTGTTTGGTTTTGTATTCAAAGAACCAGCTTCTGTTGAAACACTAACTATACCTTTATATGGTTTACTATTTCACATTTTACTCATTTATCTGTCCTGCCATCTTCTGGAAAGTGGTCAATGTCATTGTTCGTTACACCTACAGTATCTTGGAGCTATATTGATTGGATTTGTCCATTCAGCCATAAAAGCAAAGTTGTCTGGTACATTGGAGGTCTGAACTCCAATGCAAGACACTCAGGTAACTCCAGTCAAACAATTGGCAAACTATGTTTTCATGGACGTTGCTTTGTGCACAGGGGCATTGTTGTATTGAAAAAAGGTTTAGGCCCCTTAGTTCCAATAATGGAAAATTCAATTGTGTGCTTCCTAATTGGGCAGCTGTTTAACGATGAACCACACATGGGTGTCATCGTAGGATGTCCACAAACATCTGTCAGTATATTGAATGTTGTGACTTTTTGCCACAGTTATGATCTTACAAATAAATCAATCATTTCACTATTCAACCAATAAATTATTTAGATTTTAGTGTCTGTCTGGAAAACTCTCTATAAATTTTTATTTAAAATATATTTCTGTAACAGATTGGTGTAGGGAAGACTATTTTTTAGGATATTTTAACAGATATTGTAATATACTGGTAGGTGAAAAAAAAACTGTGCTTTAGTAAGGACATATGCAGAATAGCAGCACTATACCCTGGCATGAAGGTTCTTCTGGTTTACTGGTTAAGGCTGTAGGGAACTGATTAGAAGGTTGGTAGTTCAAACCAAGGGACTATTAAGCTGCCGCTGCTGGGCCATTGACGCTTATCTAGTACTTTCTCAACATAATCGCAACATAATCCCTTTAATTTGATAAAAAAATACCTGCAAGAGAAATTATGAAAAAAGAAATACTGTAACTGTACTTATGGTATGATCTCCATTCACCATCTCAGAAATGGTGTCCAGTGGTGTTCAACTGAGCTGCAATCTGGTGATTGAGAAGGAAATATGTTCTCATTTTCATACTCGAGTGTGCCATCAAATCCTCTAGATGAGGTTAACCTGGAAGAGGCCAGTCCCATCTGAATTTAAATGTTCATCATAGGATATCAGTCAGGTGATCAGTCAGAATAACTTTGTTCAGATTTGCAGGGAGTTTTCTCTCTAAGGGGGCAGCACGGTGGCTTAGTGGTTAGAACTATCGCCTTGTACCTCCAGGTTCTGGGTTAGAATCGACCTTAGGTCTGCGCGCATGGAGTTTGCATGTCCTCTCCATCCTTGTTGAGTTCTTCAGGTTTCTCCCAAAGACATGCAAATTAGGTTAATTGTAGCAGGTAAGTGTGTTTTTGTTTGTGCCCTGCGAGTGATTGGCACCCTGTCCAAGGTGTACCCCACCTCGTGCCCTCCTGGGATAGACTCCAGGCAGAGGAGTGAGCGAGTAAGTTTTCCTTAGAAGGTACACAATTGCCACAATTTTTTCCCTTTGTCACCCATCTGTACATTATTCAACTATTTTTATTACATTATTAGCTATTATACGTACTTATAATCTAATATGTCATATGTTTTGCTTGCCTTCTTAGTTTTGTAAATTTTTGTGATTTTTTTGTACACAATATTTATACTGTGGAATTTTTACAGCTTTGTACATATCAAAAATATTACTCACTACATAAAAGTGTACGTTCAGTGCAAAGTATTTTGTCCTTGCAGAACATCAGACAGCTCTTCTACACCTAAAACGAGAGTGCAAAGAAGAGTTGGGTGCATTAGAGGCAAGTTACAAACAAGGCATGATCTTAAACTGATATTTTGGTGTTCCTAGCAAGTATTGAATGTGTGAGAGAGTGGCAGAGCTGTGTCTCTCAGTCATTTATCTAACAGCACATACTCAACCTTGTTTATCTCTCGCTCCCTAAAATGATCCTGCACAGGCTGATTTTAAGCTCCAGCTCTACCACCTCAGAGAGGAAAACGAAGAATCTGTGTCCAGACTGAAAGCAGAAATTGCGGATCTGAAGAACACTGCCAAATGCTCGCATGGTGAACTCAGAGATGTGGCTGTGTCAACAGAAGACAACTTCCCACCTCGCATTTTTCGCACTGTGTGCATTCAGACAGACCGAGAAACTTTTATTAAGCCTGTCGAGGAACCAGAGTTAAACAAAGACCTTTGCCCTCAACCAAATATCCCTAAAAAACTTGATCTTGCATCAATTACCCACAGCCTATCAGGCAAACAGGAGCCTTCTCCGCCCCCATTACTACCATTACCACCACCACTGCCATTAACACCACCACCACTGCCATTAACACCACCACCACCACCACCACCACCACTCTCTGTTCAATCAGGTTTTGATAGTGAAACAACTTCAACGCCTTCACCATCACTGCCTGGTCCTTCTGAGTGTTCTTCGAAACCTGCTCTATCAGAAACGTGCCCATCACTCACACAAGGCAATGGTCCACCACCTCCACCACCACCTCCACCACCACCCAGTGCTGGTCTTTTTCATCCACCACCCCTACCAGGCCCTGTACCTCCCCCTCCCTTTGGAGGTGGCTTGTTTCTCTCTAGTGCTGAAGAGAGACCACAACGAAAGCCAAGAGTGGAACCCGTCTGTCCAATGAAGCCCCTCTACTGGACACGGATACAGATTCAAGACAGCAGGTAGTTCTTGAGGCACTCATATCACTCACATCATCAACATGCTCACGAGAAATTTGTTAAAATCCAATTTATTATTAATCAAGGGTCATTGGGTAGATTTTCTAGCTGACTTTTACTTGGAACCCTAAGTGGACGGGAAATACTCCATGGCAGGGGTGTGTATAGAAACTTTGAGATACAAACAGATTTTTTAAGGTTTTTCAACTCAAAATGAACAACTATATTGATAATTTCTTTTTCTGTTAGACCCTGTTCACACATACATAATAATATTTTTCTTGCAGAAACGCAGAAACATAACAATTATCATTTATCACTCCCTTCAAAGAAAAACAGATCTGTGCATGAAAGCGGGACGAAGACATTTTCAAGACTTCCTGATCAGACACCGGGGCGGTATAAATTTAACCACAGCAGCCTGAAGTCTGTCTTTGGGGCCAGTAGTAGAATAAGCAGACCTTCCAGGACCTCTAGTGGTGGTATAGATTTCTGTGGGATCCTGTTTCCAGGCCCTTGCTCCGCTGTTGCACTGTTATTTGACTCCTCTTGAAAGCCTTCTTCCCTCACTGAGCAACCGGCAAGCCAAAGCTGAACCCAGTCATGCTTAGCCTTGCAGCGCCTTGCTGGCTTTCTAATTGTTTTCATAGGAGCAAAAGTTTAGCAAGGCAGAACCCTTGTATTTGACCCCCTACTGATTTAGGCATGGTTACCCAGAAACAGTAACAGTGTTGTTATTTCCATTAGTTTTTGAATTTGCCTAATATTTGGTAGGCTGCCTGCCTGCTGTCTTTGAAGTGTGAAAAATGAGTCTTGCAAGCCTTTCGCGATGAGAAGATAAACCTTCCATTATTCAGGATTATGTTAAAAACAGGGTGAAGGAGAATGACTTATAGAAACCAAGGCTGAGTGGTGTCTGGATGTCTGTCTTGATCTCTATGTCTTCTCCTAGAAATGATACACTGTGGAGCTTACTGAAGGAGCCGGACATAGTAAATACTAATGAGTTTGCTGAGATGTTTGCTAAAATGGCTTCCCCTATCAAAAGAAAACCCCTATCTGAAGCCTACAACAAGACAGCCAAAGGCAAGAAGGTATAACATTTTTTCTAATCCTCAGAAGAATGGGGATTAACGGATACTTTATACTGTATGGTCTATATACTTGATATGAAAACAGTTTTTGTTTTATTTTAGGTAGATAGCCGTAGTATGATTTCACTGTTTTTATGTTGTTGTTGTTGTTGTTGTTGTTGTTGTTGTTGTTGTTGTTGATGATCTGATTTTAATAATTAAATTACTATATATATTATGTTGGGATTAAAAAGTTACAGATTCCCTCTAGATCATTTAATAGTTTATTAAAGATAATTCCCTGACTATTTCTCTTGGCATGACTCTGCTCTACTAATTTTTTTTTTCCATTTGCAGTTATTAGCTGTCCCTGGACCCGCCTAAGACAAAGCCTTATTATTATTTTTTATTTAACTTAATCAGATGACAAGTGTATTCTGAACTTTCTGTCTCTTCAGATTATTAAGGTGTTGGACAGCAAGCGTTCTCAAGCTGTGGGTATCTTAATCTCAAGTCTCCACCTAGAGATGAAGGACATACAGAAAGGTGAGAGGTTTTACAGAAAGAGCTGAACACAACATGTAAACAAACCATGTCACCCCACGATCAAGATACCATCTATCGGTGTTCTTTCATTTTAATGTAATACATAGCAACATTTCACATCCTGGAATAGGAGCAAATGCATTTGGGCCTTGGATTCATGTTTGGGCTGAATGTTGAATGAAAGCCAAGTCAACCAGTTGATTTTAGACAGCATCAAGTAAAAAATACACAAGTTTTTTGCTTTTTGGCCCTTTATTCTGATTAGTTGAAATGGCTTGTCTGGATAATAGTATTTAAATGCCTTATTATAGATCAATTAGCCGATTCCATCTCTTTTTCATTAGACCAGTAACAATTTGTTGCTTATCCAGTTTGGCATATTTTATAACGTGTTTTATATTCTTCCTTAACCCAAACTATTTATGTCTCCACGTACTAAATAATATAACCAAAAACTATACAACCTTTTAAATGTGTTAGGTTTTTGTGCAGCAATGTATAGGTATAGGTATGAATCAGGGAACCATCTAAAAAAAAAAAAAAAAACAAGTTAATAATTTTGTTGTTAATTAGAGCTCATTTAATTGCGCAAAGTGCTTGTTGCGCAAACCAGGGACCCGCTATTTTTTTTAAACCAGATTGCGTTAATTCAACCTTTTCAGTTTTTGAAGAGTTTTGGAAGTGAAAAGAAGGTGGCAATGTCATCAATACTCAGAGAAGAGGTTATGGGGTCTTAAGAAGTGAAGCAAAAAAGTCCTAAGCTTTCAAAAGAAGGGGTGATTTGAAAAAAAAAATTTTATTAGAATAATTTTCATTAGTGTTATACCCATATAGATTTTTTTTTTTTTAGAAATTTGCTAGTTACATAAGACATAGCGTTATTCAACTGCACATCTTCTCCATCACAAAATCACTAAGGTAAATGTAAAACAATTTATTCAATTAATTTATGTACAAATTAGTCATTTCTTTGATGAAGCATTACTTGATTGGTAAGAGTTTGATTGATTGGTAGGGGTGTTTAAAATTTCTAACACAAATAACTATTTTCTAAATAAAGGCTAAACGAATAATAAAAGAGCTTAACCATTCCTTATCTTTATTTAGTTAGTTATGCTGTGAGTACCTGCCATCCCAACCCCCTTTCTCCTCTTTATCATAATCATCATGGACTAAACTAATCACAACTCTCTGAGCAGGAGTGTCTTGCCGCAGACTGTGTCTCCTATGCTAGAGCATATTTGAGAGGGGTGTGGGAGCATGGAGTCCACCAGTCCTCCACAAATCCTTAAAACTTCAAACTTCAAACAGCACGAGCTGTTAAAACCTAAGATCAAACATTACATTTCTAAGATCCAAACTAAATCAGTTCACCAGATCTTACACTGAATTACTTTGCATGGTAGGTCATGCATACCTCATCTGTAATATCAAAAAAATGTAGAAAAGTATAAAATTACACACTTCAAAACACCAGACAAATTCCCATGAGCCTCAGACCTCACACACTGACACATTTTCTAAAACTTGTTGACATTCCAGTAAAAACTCAGACCTACCTGAATTCAAAGTAAACAAGATGCACTACACTATCTATATAAATCTAGTCTATATCTATACTGACCATACAACTCTCTTTCTTTACATGTCTCCTTCACATCCATCTTGCTGTTTATCTCCCTCTACATTCCTTGTCCTCTTTCCCTCCCTACATTAGTTTGCATTGGATTACCATTTCAGGTAAGACTGCCCCCTAGCTGCCCATTCATGAATAGGCAGCTATGGGGCAGTCTTAAGTACAGTACAGAGGTTATCAGCAGGTATATGTGTGGGATTTTGAATATAACTAGTAGTTTTAGTAGTAGTGAGATTAAATTTGAGCAACAATTGAATTAAAAATTACTTCATTTTGAGAAATAAATGACAAACAGGAACCTGTCTAAAATATGCAGTGTATATTTGCCCCTTATATTTTGTGCCCCTTTAATATGGACTTATAGTATATTCCTGCTTTAGGTCTGTGAGCATGGAGTTTGCATGTTCTCCCCGTGCTTGTTGGATTTCCTCCAGGTACTCCGGTTTCCTGCCACAGTCCAAAGACATTCAGATTAGGCTCATCGGTGTTCCCAAATTGCCCGCTGACCGGAGGTTCTAAAAATTGTTGTAAAAATGGGAATAAAAACAGATGTAATAATATAACCGTTCCTGGATGGATGGATGGATGGATGGATGGATGGATAGTATGTCAGAAAATATTCTCAACAATATCCATTCATGAAAGTAACATTTTAACATTTGACTTTGAGCAAAATGTCAAATCTAATTGAGAAACTAATACACATAGTACTTTTTCCCCCCTCATAGCTATTTTGATGATGGACAACTCTGTGGTTGATCTGGATGCTATTGAAGCCCTGTATGAGAATGTAAGTGTTTTTTCCACCCTTCATATTTGTATGGTAATTAGGTGAGGGGAGACAACTTTAATCAGTGCCGTGCTCTTAAAGTGTATACTCTGGCAGCTCACATATTAATAAGAATGGAAAATGGCTAACTAGGGGTATTAATTATAAAGAAATAACTGCCTAAACCCCATATTTAGCTCCTTAGCCAAGACATTTTATTTGGTGCATAAAGTTTGCTTCTTTAGTTTTAACACTAGCTCCAAACCGAATGATGTTAACAAGTAATGTGAGTAACAAGCAATTTACAGACTTACATTTCACACACTCATCTCAAGCGAAGCAAGTTCTCAAGTCACCCTATAAAGACTTGATTATGTGGCTTCTGAAACTTTAGGACACAAAGATTTCTATAAAACATGCGCAAAGTTCTATTTAAAAAAATTTCCCGTAAACAGAAACGGTGTAATTTTCTGGTGCAGGACTAGTTGTTATTGCAGAGTCCATGTTACAATAAGTTAACATCTGCATTATGTTTTAACATTAAAGTAATACCCAGATTACTATGTAGGCTAGAAGTGACTTGTAGTTTTATTATATTACTAAACATTTTCTTATGGTTTATTTAAAAAGCACACTTTTTTTCCTCTATAAACTTTTAAACTTAATATCTATATGTTTTGCACAGTCCTGTTGATGATTGTTCCCTTTGTTAGCTGGGTGTCTGTGCTTTTTTATGGTTGTCAGAGTTCTCAGCCTGAAGAGTTGGAGAAAATAAGAAAACACTATGAAACCTCAGATGAAGAGCATGTCAGACTGTTGGACAAGCCTGAACAGTGAGATACTACAGATACCATTTTCACTTTTGACATAAAACACGAACATCATGCCAGGGATTATAAAACTACATGAACAACAACGGTATAGATGACCTGCTAAATCCAAGTTCAATGTCCAAATGTTTTTAAGATATTGAGATTAAAATTGTCAACTACTCTGCTCATTCTGTGGGATCAATGGGAACTGTGAAATGCGATGCAAGACTGTACTATTAATAATATATACTAATGATTGCAGGTTCCTCTATGAGCTCTCTCTAATTCCTCAGTTCTCTCTGAGAGCACGCTGTATCATTCTCCAGTCCACATTCACTGATGCTGTTGCCTCTATTCAGCGCAAAACAAACATTGTTCTCCAAGTGTGCAAGGTACAGTGCCGTTTTCAGTGATACAACATTATTTCTATTAAGTATATGATAAAAATACTTTTTTATTATTCCAGCCTTTTTGGAGAACTGTTTCAAGAGTCATTGTAAATGCCATACGTACATGTAGAGCAGTATGACTTGAAGTTAAGGTTCAGGGAGTCTACTGGTGTCTTTGGCACAGTAGGAGTGGGTATGAATTTTAATAGTGATGTGTTAACCTGTGACAGGGTCTCCTGGATAGAGAGAGTGTGAGAGATGTACTGGGGCTTGTCCTTGCCTTTGGAAACTACATGAATGGTGGGAGCAGACACCGAGGCCAGGCAGACGGCTTTGACCTTGAGATTCTCCCCAAGCTCAAAGACGTTAAGAGCAGGGTAGGCTTTACCCAGAATATGATGGAAATACACATTTTGCACATTCTCATACCTTGATTAGCGCACAGCCAACAATATAAAAGACGCAGGAGAAGCGTGGTCGTCGTATAGTTTGACTAGAAGCTATTAACACAAATACAGTTGTAGTCTGGGATCCTTATCAAACATATTGAGTCTTTTCATATTGACTCATTCACGGAGCATGCTGATACAAGTAAATTAAATTTGTCAACAAAATTAAAATAAAATAAAAAAAGCTTCTCCAAAAGCTAGTCTGATATTTTAATTAAGGAGCTGAGATTGAAAGTGTGGATTGTACAGGTGGTTTGCCCTTTAAATAAAGTTACACATTTAAATCCATTCTTGTCTATAATTAATAGATTAACATAAACCATGTCGGATGGATTGCCAGATCTAGGCCAAATTGGGTCAGTCCATTATCTGATCTGATTTGGATTGAATCTGGAAATTGTTTTGACCCCACATTCATGTCACACATCACAAATTTCACAATGAGTTTGAAAGACGTTGGGCTCCCATCGCTCTGTATTTGACGGGGAAAGCAGTGAGTCCCTCTGATCCTCAGACTGAAGTACTGTTTGTGTGTTATTTGTATGTTATTAATTTATAATTTAAATTAAAAATGCATAATTTGTCTGTAGTGACATATAGTTGATGATACAGTCGATGATCACTTTTTATGACGTTTTTTTTGCAAAACATCCTCCACAGGATAACTGCATAAGTTTGGTGGATTATGTTGTGTCTTACTATCTACACAATCTTGATACGGTAAAAATGTTAATTTTCTTCCTATGAAATTTTTGTTTGTACCTGAACTACATAAACAATATTTAGCTTTTCCTTATTTGATCGTTTACTCTCATTAGAATGTTGGGACTGAAAACTGTGTGTTTCCATTGCCTGAGCCTCAGGATGTCTTCCTTGCTTCTCAAGTTAAGTTCGAAGATCTTTCCAAAGAGCTCCGGAAGTTGAGCAAAGACCTTGAAGGTGAGAGCAATGGCCTTTCAAAATCTAACAAAACTCACCATGCACCATGCTTTTTTTTAACATTTGTAGCTACTGTCATGAAATCTAGTAATCACTGTACTAAAGATATATTTAATAAATATTCTTAAAGGTTCTGTACTCAACAGCTTTTGTCCTGTTTTTGCATCGCCTTAGTTGTGTTGTGTGATTCAGTGCTCTGATTGCTTCTTTTTCACAGTCATTTGCTTTCCCAAGACTGGAAAAGTTACAACACTGTGTCATTACGCAAATCAGAATAGACTGAAAAACATTTTATTGCAGCAAGTTTGGTTCTCAGCCATTGCTCACATTACAGAGTGATATTAGGATGGAAGGCTTACTTGAATATATTTTTGCTGCCTGGATTCCTTTTCTTTACATGTTTTACCTTTCACTATGTTTTTTGAGTTTATTTACTGTGTATTATGTGTATCTCTTTGTGTGTCCATATGGCATGACCCACCACTGCAAAACCTAGAGCTTTTCACTAAAGTGTGTGTGTGTGTGTGTGTGTGTGTGTGTGTGTGTGTGTGTGTGTGTGTGTGTGTGTGTGTGTGTGTGTGTGTGTGTGTGTGTGTGTGTGCATGTTAGACAAAGTGGAGTCTCTGTGATTTTGCCATGGCGCCTTTTAGATATGTCTTTAATCCTGCCCATCTGATGCTTTCTGGTATTGTACGATTTCAAGGCTTTGTTGCGTATGTCATCTCAGAGGGTCGCAGGCTTGTAGTGCTGCAGTTCTTATGTAATCTGAGGGAAGAGCAGCTTATCTTCCCGCAGGCCGCTCTCTATCTCTGCACAGATGCACCGCAGTTCTCCTGTTACACTGTATCAGATTCAGTTCAGTGTGGCCCTGCAGATTTGTGTCAGAGATTCTTTTCTTTAGCTCTCAACAAGCCCTCCTTATCAGGCGACTGAGAGACTGCCAAATCTGGCCCATCACGTTCTCCCCTTTGTCTCACTGTTTGAACTAACCCTCATGCCTGCAATGATCCATGTCTTTTTTTTTTT